>JAZAYU010000334.1:454338-533820 GCA_038501625.1 Corbicula japonica | reverse complement strand
TTTGGTTGCATTTTATTGTCTAGGAAAAAACTGTAAACGAACTGTTCAGACTAACTACTTATTTATTGAAATTAACTGTGTACGAAATGTCATTAAATATTAACTGTGAGTAGCCCAGTTGCTCGTATATATCGTTAATATGGAAAGCCGGAGAACACCCCCGTAAGTATTGATAATTTCCTATGCAATTCAGTTGACTCCAATACTTACGCAAAAATGATGATTCCCGCTATTTATAAATTATATCGCCCGAACTTAATAATGTTTCATCTAAAAACCCGCTAATAGTAACAACGGCTTTTAGTAGTTTACTAACTACGGGATTTATAAACTCCGGAGAAATTTTAACCCGCTAATAGTAACAACCCCGCTATTTGTAACAACGGCTTTTAGTAGTATTTACTAATACCGGGATTTACTAACTCCGGCGATAAATCTAACCCGCTAGTTGTAGTAATAGTAGGCCAAATAGCGGTGATTTTTAAACCAATCAGATGATTATCCGAAGTTAATTAAGACCAATAAGGTTCGTCTTTACATCTATGTTTACGTGGCTAGCGCAGGCATCTGTTTGATACAGATTTGGTAAAAAGCCTTCGACACTTCGAGGAAAATTGAATCTACAGACAAAGGTATAAATTGATTCAGACCTGTAATATGATTACATGGGTTAAATGACACCTTTGTAACGTGCACCAGACCCACCCATAAACACCAAGGCTTTTGGCAGTTTATCCTGGAGGCTATTGTCTTCTTACGATGATAGTGCCTAGTGGATGCAAACGCGATTGTCCTGACCCATGGCCTTATGATTATCTACAGAATAACGTTGGTGGACTATATGATAGGTTACAATTTATTGTTGTATCCAGGGGCGTAGCCAGCGTTTTACAAGTTGTGGGCACGTATAAGGGGTTCCTAGTGGCGTTGCCCCTTGCATGAGGTCTGGGGTGCGAAGCCCCCCCCCCCCCCTTTCCTACGTAAAAGCAGTGAACAAGTGGAGATTAAATGTAGCAGACTGCAAATAAAGTGTGACAACACAGAGAACAGGAACGCATTTACATCTGGCCATGAAAATAATCAAAATAATTATTTTCCAGAAGCAAAAGACAAATTTGATTTGACAAAAACGACTTGAACCAGCTACCATACCGCCCCGTTCTGCTTTAATTGTATTATTGGGAGTTTTGAAAACGTCATTTTTCTATACAACTTGTAGGCCCGGGCCTATATGGTCTTATAGTAGCTACGCCACTGATATATAAAATGTTTTACAAATGATTTCCCTATGTTTTATGTTTTTCCCGATAAGCTCTGTATTTATCGTTAGCGCTCTCCCCACCCCACCCATCCCTCATAACCGTAATGCAATATGTACTGGAAAACTGTTTTGAGTTGTAATTTAAAAATCAAGTATAATAGACCCCACTCCCAAATAAGGTGAATATAAACACTGGTCTTGCACCACCATAAAATGTTTCTGGAGGCACCTCGCAGGGGCAATAATCTGTTATGCAAGGAGATTTATGTAGACGACTTAAGTATCTGTTTGTACATTATGTACAATTCAGGATGCGTGAGGTCTGTCGGTTGTGTATGTCAATGCATTAAGTGTTTTTAATGAAGGCTCGGCTTGATCAGCTTCAGCGTCACAGTTCGGGTAGCAGTAACACAAATATACAAAATAAATATTGCAAATGTAGCTATACGTGCTTCAGGTGGCAATAGCTCAGTAGGTAGTGCTTCTGTCTTGGAAGCCAATAGTCAGATATTGGAATCCTTGCCAAGGAATCTTTTTCCATCACAACTCTGCAACTGGCCTTTTATTAATGTAACTGAAATAAAATTATTGCAATGATTTTTTTGAAAAAGGATAAATTAACTGAAACTTTATTGATTCAAGTTTTGGTATTTTTAATTAAATATTGATAAACAGATCATTTAGAAATACGCGACCAGAATTGTGTTTGTTGTTTGTCTGTCAGTGCAGTCTACATAGGGTCTACTTCAACATTAGAGCTGATCGGGGTATTGGGGAATTATAACCTTTATGCACTTGTGTAGCCACATTTTAACACCCAATTGGTCCGAGGGTCCTCTCTCCCAGTGTCTTGGCAGATTGTAACAGCAGTACTTTCTTTACTTTAACCCTTTACTCCATAAACACACCTTTAATGCATTGGCCAACCGTGTAGATCCAGATCAGCAGGCACATCCATGCCATCTGATCAGGATCTACACTGTTTGCATTTTGATTTGCTATGTTATTTCAGACCAATGACCAGTGCAGATCCCGATCCAGCGCTTTTTTAGTTGATTTTATAGCCGTTATTCGGTCATGTTCCCAATGGCAAAACATATTCTTTTTTCCCAATTTGAGAAGAAAAATTTCCAATTGAATCAAAACAAACATTTCTGATGAAAAACAACAGCATCCAGCACTGCATCTTTTGCTCTTTAAGCCAGGAATTACTGACAATATTAAATATGGATGGCAATGATTAAAAAACAGCAGATAACAGTAACACTTCTTATTCCCCAATGATGCTAAAAAAAATTACTAGTTTCTGGCAATACAACGATAAATTTCCCAATTCAAAAGGTTTGGGTCATATTCCCAATATGGTGAAAAAAAGCCCTGCAGCCTGATCAGATGGCACAAGTGTGCCAGCTGATCTGGCTCTTCACTGGTTCCACAGGCATAAAAATGGAGGAAAGGATATCAAACATAACACAGCAAATAGTTCTTATTATTTATGTATCCGAAATCCGTATAACCCAAATGTCCAAGTACAATGTAATATTTCAAACAAATTTCAATTATTCTGAAGACTTTTAAAATGGAGTTCTAGTTTCCAAATTCCTTTCCCTACTAATGTTCTATCCAGATTGTCCAAATAATACTACATGCACATAAAAAATTATGGTTCTTTTTAACAACCAAAAAAAATAAAGAAAAGAAATTAGTTTACCAATTAAATTCTTACAAATATGCAAATTATAAAACCATAATCAGTCTTTGGCATGACACCTGCCAAAAATTTATCTTATTTCTTGTTGTTCTGTCATTTTAGAGCCAAGCTGATAATATCATAAAAGTGTCTAAAAGAAAATTTCTTTCTCTATTTATATAAGTAAATTTCAGATGGCACAGATGTGCCAGCTGATCTGGATCTACACTGTTCGCCAATGCCTTATATGCATCTATATGGAGATAAAGGTTTATCATTTCTTGTTTATGTTTCTTTTTCAGATGTGGAGAAGGCTGCTCACATGTTGCTGGCCTGTTGTTTGCTCTTGAGGGGGCCCGGTTAAGGAAACAGCTAATGATTTGGCAGATCTACCCTGCACATCAAAACCCTGTGAATGGAACCGCGCCAAAAACAAAAAAGAAATCAGGACTATACAGGATATCAGCTTCAAATGAATTAAATTATATGAACATACATTAAAAGAAAAGAAAAAGAAAATTGCATCATATAAAGTGGACAACTCATTTAGGAACACATTATGTGCTTAACTTGGAAATAGAGCAGCATTATTTTATATTCTTCCACCCTCACATGAAAACATTTTTGAAGTAGAAATTGACTTGAATGTTTCACATTTTGAAGAAATCACACTGGACATAGCTTTCGCGCTAACGACGCGTCTTTCGCGCCTACGACGAATTTCTATCGCGTAAACAACGCATTTTGATGGCGAATTTCGTAGCAAACGAGCGTCACCGCAGTAAGTTTGCGCTTTGTACTTCTTTAAATGACGATACATTGGCAAGTGACTGATCGCAAAGTACCCCCTCACCATTCTTGTTTTTGTTTGTACCACTAGAAAATGCACAAACCTTGCTGATTTTTTGGAGAATCGCCCACATTTTTGCGAGGTAGGTGCAAAATGTTGTGATTTCAAAGAAAAGAATTATTTTGTACAATACAACAAGGCATATGCCCATTCCTACCAGAATAAAAAGATCGAGAGAAGTTATCATTTGGCAAATAATACATTTCTTGTATAATATATGCATCTTCTGCTAATTTTTCGCAGAAGAAGTGAACTGAACGCGTCTAGAACGCTTTCGTCTGAACGCATCTACGACGCTACCCTTTTATAGTTCATCTGCCTAGTAAATTTGATGCGTGTTAGATGATGCTTACCCTAAGAAAAGAACACGCATTTGTCAAAATATATCATGTGTATTATTAACATGCCAATTTTCTTCTTATTTCTCGTGTTGGAGCGATATCGATTACACGTTTAACAGAATAAAACTTTTGAGAAACGATTAAAGAGCTAAGTACTCGATTTACGTAAAAGGATTTTACAGTTAATCTCTTGTGAACTCTTAATTGTTTAAAATAAAGACTATAGACCACCATGAAACCACTATTTAAACAAAAGCTTTGGACTAATTAAAAACCTTATTGTAGATACAGTTAAATATTCCTTTTCAAAGCACTTTTTTCGGAAATCAGGTTCTTCCGTAAATCGTTATACCTATTTAAAGTTAATGAAGCAGCAATGAAGGAAACACTCCCGAACCATAGCATTTCCAGATTTTCCAGACTATGGTAAAAACTACTAGCATTAACATTAACATTTTGCTGTCCTGTTCAAATGGTTTTATATTAAACTTTAAATAATTCAGCCGACAGCGGTTTGCACTGTCTAAAAAGTAAATATTCGTTTAATAATGTCACAGTTAATGACGAAGTACTTAGCATCGATGTAACCTACGTCTGCACGCTGTACATTGTAGATTCTTTTTTATTTTATAAGTTATGTATTATAACGGTGTTCCGTTCGGACCGTAAGGAAATATCGTCAGCATGTTTTTCGCGTCCGTTTTAATGATAATGTTTGCAGGAGCACAGTCATAAACATCTCCTAACGAGTAAATGTTAAAAGAGGTAAGTATATATATGTGTGTGTGTGTGTGTGTGTGTTCTAACGTAAATGAACATGCTAATGTAAAGAGACATACAACTTACATGTATGTGAACTTAAGACATTTACTATTCCCAATAGACATTTCTTCTCTGTTGGCATGTTTTCAACCATACTTCTCGCAGTACAGTGGATATATGAAAAAAATCGATTTATAAAAGAAGTAAATATGAAATCTTCTGAAAGGCAAACTAAAATTTAATTTTATAACGGAAAGAATGCGATATTGAAACCCCGAATATTTTTCTTAATTCGGAAGCAAAAAAGAAGAATTTCCAACTTGAGAAGATTTTGTTTTCACTGTAACGTTTGCAAAAAAATGTTTTGTTTTTTTTCTTTTTTCAATGAACATCAGTTCAACTTTAATGGGTGTTCTTTGACTTTGGTTGACCTTGACAAGTTGATAAAAAGCAGTAGCATTTTTGTGTGTTGTTAGAAATATAGTAATATAATGTTTGTGTTCACTTTTTTAATGCGCATGCACGCAAAGCAGTTTTTAGAACAGTGGTGTCAGAAGAAATACTGTTCGAAAAAAATCTTTTTCATAGATCCTTCGTGGCAAATTTTGAAATCTGAGCAAATTAGAAAGCGTTTAAGATAGAATCACTAAGTGCTACTACACGCTGAATATCCTAGACTTCGTTGGTTTTACATGCATTATGTTATATGATATTGTTTAAGCTCTTTTGTCATTGAAACCATTTGAGAACATTTAAGAAAAGTCTGCATCAGGACTAATCTGCCATATCTTGACAAGACGCGTAACTGTCAAGCTTATAAATAGAAGTGATATTCCCAGACACTAAATTTTATGTCGGTTTAAACACAATCCACACGAGCTTATACTTTGAATTGTTGGAAGCAACATGCTCCTCTGCCAAACCTAACAATTTACATGGAACAAAACGCGTAGCGTCGTAGATGCGTTCAAACGAAAGCGTTCTAGACACGTTCAGTTCACTTCTTCTGCGATAAATTAGCAGAAGATGCATATATTTTACAAGAAATGTATTATTTGTCAAATAATAATTTCTCCCGATCTTTTTATTCTGGTAGGAATGGGCATATGCCTTGTTGTATTGTACAAAATAAATTTTTCTTTGAAATCACAACATTTTGCACCTACCTCACAAAACTGTGGGCGATTCTCCAAAAAATCAGCAAGGTTTGTGCATTTTCTAGTGATACAAACAAAAACTAGAATGGTGAGGGGGTACTTTGCGATCAATCGCTTGCCAATGTATCATCATTTAAAGTACGAACTTATTGCGGTGACGCTCTTTTGCCACGAAATCCGCCATCAATATGCGTTATTAACGCGATAGAAATTCGTCGTTGGCGCGATAGATGCGTCGTTAGCACGAAAGCTATGTCCAGTGTGGAAATTGAAACAAGTAGGCATATCCATTACTCATCAGACAATTTCATTTATTCACTTTCTACATTTGCAAAGGAAATAATGTCCCAGTCTGATTTATCAGGGTTTTTATCTTCATGTAACAAGGAGATAGTTGATGAAATAAATGCAAGAACTAAAGGCCAGCATGACAATCCATTGTGGGTATCAGCTCGCACAGCTTGCCTTACTGCATCACTTTTTCATGACATCAAAACAAGGAAGGATACAACAAGGCCAGAAAATACTATATCAAAGGTTTTAGGTCAGAATGATTCTTTTGACAACAATGCTGTAGCATGGGGTAGAAAAAATGAACCAATTGCTAAAAAGCGATATATAGCATACAAAGGGTAAATATATTAAGGGTGTGGCTTAGTTTTAAGCTGTGAAGAAACATATATTAGAGCAAGTCCAGATAGATGTGGTGCTGACAATGACAAATACTTAATTGAAGTAAAATGCTCTTACAAGTGGAGAAATAAAACTGTTTTACAAGCATGCAAGGACAAAAAATTCTGTTGTTATGTTGACACAAAGAATAATATTCAGTTAAAAAGAATCTCTTGTATTATACACAAGTTCAAGGGCAAATGAGTGTGTGCAAAAAACAAAAGTGTGCTTTTGTGATATTCATTGAGAAAGATTTTGTCATCATCTAGGTTGAGTTCGATAAGTCGTTTTGGAACTGTCTGCTTCAACAGTTTAATTTTATTTCATTAAAATCATGCCCAAGTTGTGTTTTTAGAAAAACTGTAGAAAAATGGGCAGTGATCTTTGAAACTTGTTTTAGTCATAACTGTTTAATTTTCAGTTGAGTGTTGACTAATATAGTTATATAGGTATGACTTCATAAATGTAAAAAGCATTTCGGCATCAACATTTTGCTTTGAAAAATTAGAAATATAGAGTTCTTGAGGAAATAACTAATAAATTTGTTTTGTATTAGTTTCAATGTTTAATTTTAAGGCCAAAAGAAAAAAACATTCCTGGTTCTGGTGACATGTATCCAAGAAACTGTGTCGGTAGATTGTATTCTTTTATTAAATTTCTTTGGCCAGTGGGTGGTAGGACTGTGCTTCGTGTATAATTTGATATTGTTTATTTTCAAAGCTATAACTTCCTAAAATAGTTACTAGTTTGCACTTGAACTGTTACAATATCTTTAGGGTCAGGGTAAACTTAGGATTGGTCAGGTCACTTGAATCAGATATATAAAGAGAATCTTTCATTGGTATTCGGCAATGATCAAGGTATCTCAACCCTAGGGTAAAAGTTTCCAGACAGAAACGAGTCTGTGCCTAGTTTCCATCTAAAAAGCATTGCCCGAGGGTTGGGATACCGTGATGTTGGCCGAATACCAATGATTGATTATTTTTCTCATGTTTAAAGATTCAAACAAAATTCTTGAAAATAAAGAAAATGCAACAATTTTGGAGAACTATTTCTTTCGCGTAACTTCTAGTAAGAACAGTTAGTCAGACACGAATACACAGTCCTGTCAAGGTTTAACACCCTTAAAATGTACAACAATATTGTTACAAGTTGAAGAAAGGAAAAATAATCTTTCTTTTATGGAATGAATGGGCAGCTGGTTCATCCGTTAATAACAGATCTGCGATTTTAAGGTTTTCCGTGATTTCGTCACACTTCAAAATTCAAATAGATTGTACATACCAGTTGAAATATTCTGATTAACAAGAGCTGTCAGAGGTGATAGCGGGCTTGACTATTAGAATCATTTGAAACAAATGCAATAGAAGATTAAAACAATAACAACTATGGCCATACATTCATGTGGAATCAGGAAAAATATTAACAAGTGAATGGAAAGGGAGAAATTCATTTCAAATAACAGAAATAATTCCGTAATGTACCATAAATATTAAATTGAATAGGGGAACCACTAATTAG
This sequence comes from Corbicula japonica, assembly GCA_038501625.1. Lineage (NCBI taxonomy): Eukaryota > Metazoa > Mollusca > Bivalvia > Venerida > Cyrenidae > Corbicula > Corbicula japonica. The sequence continues at coordinate 525,566 of JAZAYU010000334.1, read as the reverse complement.
CATCATGACATAGTCTAAATCAATAATGAAAGTGCTCAATTAATATGCTGTGCAATAATACTAAAGTATGCGAGCACACAGAGTTAAAGATAAGGCCATGAAGGATAAGAAAAATCTCACACTAAAAATAGAGATTTTTCTGTCTAGTAAGAGAAAAATTTTAATTTAGCCTAATTGACTGCTTTTCTAATATCTATGGATCATGTTGTCATTAAAAGTCTCACAAGCCTAGTTTATAATCTTCAAACTATAGTGACCATGGAAATAACATTTTTCAGTCTTCCTGAAGTAATAAGTGTCTACTGCGCTTTAAAACAGCTTGTATTACTATTATTACGCTTCAATTCCTTAACCCTTTCCTCCATACATAAGCAGATATGACATGGTTGAATAGTGTAGATCCAGATCAGACAGCTGTTACAGAATCTACACCTTTCACTTTTCTATTTATTAGGTTATTTGTGACCAAAAAGCGTACAGATCCTGATCAAACTGCACATATATGATGGCTTATCTGAATCTACACTGTTTGCTCATGTGATAAAAGGAATATATAAATTATGATGTACAGGATTAATAAATATAAGCATGGTTCCAGAGAAAATGGCCTTGGAAAGCTGTTGTTGTTGTTGTTGTTGTTTAGTTGCTACCTAGATTAGAAATTTTTTCTTAAACTATTAGTTTATTTGTTGTGTTTGAGTAACCAAAAATGAGCACAAGTTACATGCCTTGCCTTGGTTTTTGATCATAGATGCAACATACATGGATTGGCCGCTGCCCTAACTGGTCTTAGAGGCGCAAAATGTAATTGATCTTATAAATTAATTCATTTCAATAGTTATCTTCTTAATCAATTTTAATCCACTGAAAATCTAAAATTAATAACAACAACAATTTTAGTTATTTGTTTATACATGTAAAAATACAAAGTATAATTTTTAAAACAAACAGTTACTTATTGAAACAAATATAATTATAGAATCAAATAATAACATATTCAACAAAGTTTTCTTTTATGCCAGTGGGGTTAAAAAGTACCAATTGTACAAATTTAGGCCAACACAGTTCGACCAACATATAGATGATATTTGCTTTTATCAACAAGATAGAAAATTAAATATATGTCACAGAGTGATCTTCGGAATTATTATTTTCACGAGTATAAATACATGATTCCTGAGTTCACAAGTGTAATTTATTTTTATATTTCACTGGTAAAAACTACTTTATTTCAATGCTGTTTGGGCAAAATTTGCTTTATATACTTGCAGTAAATCATTTTAATGGCACCAAAACGGTTTAGTTATAATGCTACATCATGAAGTCATATTATAACCAGATTTAAATCCATTTTCCAAACATTATTTTTCAGACTTAAATGCCTGCTTGGGTACCAAAGCAGGGCTTTTTCAGCTAGTCCTATGGGGCCGATAATGCCAAATAGGGGCCATTTTTCCCAATTTCAAGAAAAAAATTCCTGATTTCAAGAAAAAAAATCCCATTTCAACAGAAATAACTTATTTTGCCTATCAAATAGAAACAAACAAGAGAAACTATGTTATCAAGGGATTTTTTAAATTACAAAATTAGTTTGTTTGCTTTTGATCAGTGATCTGTTAAACCTACGTTCCTTGAATCTTTGTATGCAACCTGTTTAAACCACTATATACTGTGTAAAAAATTCCCAATTTGAGCAGGAGCCTTTTTCCCAAATACCCCTGAAAAAGCCCTGCAAAGTGAAAATATAAGTGGTATTCCACTGTTTGAAAACAGTGAAATACCACTTTTTTCAATGATAAAATTCTATAATTCACTGAAAAGCATAAAATAAATTATTCTGCTATAAGTGGAGGCAGCAAATTTGTCAGTGCTGTACAAATAAAGAAAACATGATCAGCAAATTCACTTAGACCCAATGGATTAACACCTTGCAGAATTGTTTAGTTTTTTACATTTGTTTATCCTTGAGGGATAGTAAATAACATTCACATATCTATTTAAACTCTTTTATTTCAAAATGTTTCGTTCATTGGCCTTTTTCAGTAGATATTGTCACAACAAGTTTACATTTTCTTATTTCACATTACACACATACAGGAAGTTAAGAGAAATGTTTGTATGAAGTCGGTGAAGTCAAAATTGATGTCTGATGTCGCATCAGTACCACACAGGCTTTTGGTGCCAAATTTCTGTGAAGTATTTTCTTATCAATTGATGATGATATATATTTAACACAATATATAATTAAAGGAATACATAAATAAATTTCATTATAATTAAAATAAATCATTATAACAAAACATGAGTATCACTTTAGTTGTTTCAGCATTCAAAGTCACAGTACTGATTTTCTATCATCTGGATGCATAGTAGTCTACATGACCAATAATGTGAAAAGATGTTAATTATCAGATTGTAGTTGGTAATTGATGATACATTGAATAATGATGATGATGACAGTTATAATGATGATGTTGTTGATAATGATGATGAAAAATGAACTCATTTCCAAATAATTTGTGGCATGGTGGTGATGATAATAATAATGATGGCAGCAACTGCTTCTTGCTATCTCTACATCTGATGTGCAACATGGCCAAAGTTTAGTGACAAAAACCACTGCAACTGTAGTGCTCACACCAATCAGAGCTTTTAAAGTATTATGTGACTTGTAACTTGAATATGTAAGTGACTTAATTGTTTTCAAGAGATGATGGACTTATATTTTAGTGCAATCAAGATTACTCTGGTATTAGAAAACTGTTTAAAAGACTTTGGGATATGCATCTACAGATCTTTAAGCTTAGCTAATAAAACTATGGAACGTAGACAGACTGACATAAATAATATCCAGGTATAAACGATTTTTTATACTGAACTTGCTGAAGTCTTAAATCAATATTATAAATCCTTCACTAACAAACCAAGACGAAGTCCCATCAAAACCAGTAAAAAGTCATCAATATGTCTCATTTTTCTTTTGCATCCCAGATTTAGTGTTCAATTCATCAATGCTTTCAGTAGAAAGTTTGTCAGCACCATGTTCTATTAGTGTCCCAAAAAGGGCATGAAAAGTTTTACTGTCTGGAAGACCCGTTTAAAACATATTAATCAGCTCAATAGAGTGGCTAATGCTTTCTTTGACCAGCTCTATCATCAAAGTTTCTGTGCCAACATCTGTCAGGGATAGGGGACATGATGATGTCTGTGTGGCCTAAGGTGTCATCCCACTGCTACTTGTGCTGGCAGTCACCAAACCATCATCTGTTGTAGTAGATGGCTAAACTAGTGCATAGCTGAAACATAATTTAACCTCTATTAAGGTATTTGCTGTGGATATCACTTTGTGTGCTGTCAAAATTATACATACATTGATTGACTTCAAATATATCTAAAAATGCAATCATATTTTTATATCATAAATTAATTTAAAAAATCTTGTACTTTGTATTATTCTGAAAAGGATATTGATAAGTACATGTATAAACATAATAATTTGTTACTTTTAAACTACTCAAAAATTATATCGACTAACCCGGTTAATTATAATTACCATTATAGGTGAAAAAAAATGAATAAGGGCACTATATATAATAATACGGCACTATATTAAATAAAAAGTTTGTGACCCCTACTAGCATGTAGCTGCCTATATCAGTGTATACTGTCGAATTGACATGATTCACATCAAAATGCCCAGAAACTATGCACTATTGTTATTGTTATAAAAACATTTTGGGTATGGTGGCACATCCCCAATCCACCCTCTATCAGCAAATTAATGAATCCGTATAAATAGGGGGCTAGCTACACCCCAGAGATTTTCATCCTTATATAACAGAGACATATAAAAGCAGGGTTGGCAAAATGCCGGGAAATATGAGTATTGTCCATGCCGGCGGTATTTACCGGTATTTACCGGCAAATACTGGCAAATACTGGTCAATTGAATTTACCAGTCTGGAATTTATACAATATTATCTATTATCAGCATTCATATAGATAACTTCAAGTTTACCCATTATTTGCCATTATATTTATACTAAAGTTTAACACTTTTATCACTTTATCCATAATAAATAACAATTTAAGTACTGAGCAAGTGGTCATTTGAATTGACCACCCATGGAATTTATACAATACAATGCATCCCTTATACTCACTTATAGTCAGCATATGGACAAATTCAAATTTCAATTATTAACAATAATGGAGTCAGCATTTTAGAGGGTTAATTTTAATTATAAACAAGTAATGTACACAACTTACAATAAATGCAATAACAAATAAGGTTTAGATATAAAGAAGCCTCTGTCTACCAGTCAGTCTCTTCTTTCCCCCTAAGTTACCTGTTAACGGAACACCTGTTTGGCAGCTTTCTGCAGTCACACCAATTCACAACCACTTACTTGCACCTAGACAAATTGTATAGGGTATTTATGACACTTTACTGTTGCCTTTGTTGCCCCTGGCTATTACAGCCCCCTGTAATGTTGTTTTAATAGACTTGACATTATGGCCTTGCTTGTGTCAATGGCCAGGTGCACAGGTGGATCAGCATTAATTTCTTACCTGCTGTATTTTTGGTTCTTAGAGTAAAAAAAAAGACAATTCTGTAAGAATTATTTTAACTTTAAAGTGCCTAAAGTGATAACCTGATATGAAATTTAATTAAAATATATGAGTAATTTAATTATTATTATGATTATACATTAATAACAGTCAACTAAGTTTAGATTTCTGCAGTATTTTAAGGCAAAAAACTAATCTGAATAGTATTTGCCAGTATTTTCCAGTATTTGCCACTTTGGGGAGTATTTTCCAGTGCGGTAAATACCGGTAAATACCACTGGTAAATACCGGGGGTGGTATTTACCGCCCAACCCTGTATAAAAGGCCTTTTCCCAATCCAAAAATATAGTATTTTTTCCCAATTGTGACAGAAATTCTTCCCAAAATGCTAGGTAAGTTGTCCAAAAAATGAATAAATATGAATAAAACTCCTGGGAGGAGTGTTTGAAAATTGAAGTCTGGAAAATTAAGTGCATAAGAAATTAGACTTAAGTTAAAAATACCTATTACTATTCAATTTCATAAAGTAGAACCCATCTTTCAATTAATTTTGTTTTCCCAAAATAAACAATTATTGAGCATAAATTTCCCAACTTGAAAGGCCAATTTTCCCAATTTTCTGATGAAAAGCCCTGCACGGTCACCCCTGACATAAGAAGCCAAATTTCTACTTTTACAGTTAATTATTATTATCATCATCATTATAATTATTATTTAACAGCAAACTTCAATTTTATGATAATAGCACACAGCAACAGACCCATTTCTAACGTGACGGAATCTACAAGAAAGCAAGCTTAACTTACAAGTGGATATTCATGACATTGATCGATGTTTTGTCTGGAGGCTGAGGCTCTGACGGTTCGCGAGGGCTGCTTCTCAGACTTTTCGCTGCTCCAATTGCTTAAGGAAGATTTTCTGTCAGAATCTTGCTTTTGTTGGCTTAGTTTGGGCCAACAACGCCGACGAAATGATCAGAGCACACACGTGTGTAGGAAGGTTTCCTACGAATGTTTTCTGCCTATAGCACGAATCCATGCTCTTCTCACGTACTGTTCTTTAGAGAGTTTGTGCAAAGTCAATTAATGTCCAAATTTTCCTATCCTTCCACTGAAATTGTGGCTTTCAAAAGCCGAGCAATAATCTTTTCCCATTGTATTCGATTCGAATGAAATTATTACAACCTTGCACATGAAATGAATAACTTGGCAGCTTCTCCCTCGATTTGGAAAATTTATCCCGTCCAAATTCCTGAGGAAAACTGAAAATTATGTTCTGACTGTATGCCGTTGTGTTGTTGTTGTTGTTGTTGTTGACATCGATCAGTGACAACTCGACGCTCAATATTTATGAAAAGTAAAACCCATTCCTATTGGCCGGTAACATTAGCGGGTTTTTACGATTAGTAACTTTCTTTTCACGAAGTTAATAATAACGGGACAAAAATTTTCTATATAGTAGCGAACTTATTATTAGCGGGTAAAACTTATTATTAGCGGATAAAAATTCTACATCAACCCGGAGATAGTAAAAATAATTATTATAAGCGGGATAAATTATTGTAAGGGCGCAATTGCTATTGTAGCAGTTGTTTATATTAGCGGGGTTTTAGATGAATATTTATTATTAACTATGGGCGATCTTATTTATTAATAGCGGAATCGTCATTTTAACGTTAGTATTGGAGTCAACTGAATTGTGTAGGAAATTATTAATACTTACGGGGGTGTACTCCGGCTTTCCATACGTTAAATATTTACCGTTAATTTAACAGATACTTTAACGTTAAATTAACGTTAAGCATTAAAAGCTCCGTTAATTTTTTGTCGTTTAAAAAATTTCAGTTGCTGGTAAAATATTTTCGTTAACTCTCCGTTAATTTAACGAAAAGTTAACGCAAAACATAATTTACCTACTTAGCATCGTTAGCATCAACGTTATGAAAATAAAGATGAAAATTGCAGAGATTTTCTACAAGCTTTCAATAGAAATAATAGAGTCGGAATGTAATCAGTAACTCTTGATGTGAGGTTAATATTATACTTCCTTACTACATATGGATGTTTCCATAAGCGGACCAAACTTCTTCATTATTCAATACCTTTTGCAAATGTTGCTTAATATCTGGTCAGAAGGTAATTAAACTGAGCATGGAAACCAGTCTCAAATCTCAAACATCTTATTGGCTGAAATGGCGACTGGTCTCTAGCATCTGTTTGGCTGAAATGGCGACTGGTCTCTGGCATCTGTTTGGCTGAAATGGCGACTGGTCTCTAGCATCTGTTTGGCTGAAATGGCGGCTGGTCTCTAGCATCTGTTTGGCTGAAATGGTGACTGGTCTCTAGCATCTGTTTGGCTGAAATTGCGACTGGTCTCTAGCATCTGTTTGGTTAAAATGGAGACTGGTCTCTAGCATCTGTTTGGCTGAAATGGCAACTGGTCTCTAGCATCTGTTTGGCTGAAATGGCGACTGGTCTCTAGCATCTGTTTGAATGAAATGGCGACTGGTCTCTAGCATCTGTTTGGCTGAAATGGCGACTGGTCTCTAGCATCTGTTTGGCTAAAATGGAGACTGGTCTCTAGCATCTGTTTGGATGAAATGGCGACTGGTCTCTAGCATCTGCTGTTTGGATAAAATGGCGACTGGTCTCTGGCATCTGTTTGGCTGAAATGGCGACTGGTCTCTAGCATCTGTTTGGCTGAAATGCCGACTGGTCTCTGGCATCTGTTTGGCTGAAATGGCGACTGGTCTCTAGCTTCTGGTTGGCTGAAATGGCGACTGGTCTCTAGCATCTGTTTGGCTGAAATGTCGACTGGTCTCTAGCATCTGTTTGGCTGAAATGGCGACTGGTCTCTAGCATCTGTTTGGCTGAAATGGCGACTGGTCTCTAGCATCTGTATGGCTGAAATGGCGACTGGTCTCTGGCATCTGTTTCGCTGAAATAGGGACTGGTCTCTGGCATCTGTTTGGCTGAAATAGTGACTGGTCTCTGGCATCTATTTGGCTGAAATGGCGACTGGTCTCTAGCATCTGTTTTGCTGACATAGCGACTGGTCACTGGCATCTGTTTGTCTGAAAAAGCGACTGGTCTCTGGCATCTGTTTGGCTGAAATGGCGACTGGTCTCTAGCATCTGTTTGGCTGAAATGGCGACTGGTCTCTAGCATCTGTTTGGCTGAAATGGCGACTGGTCTCTAGCATCTTTTTGGCTGAAATGTCGACTGGTCTCTAGCATCTGTTTGGCTGAAATGGCGGCTGGTCTCTAGCATCTGTTTGGCTGAAATGGCGACTGGTCTCTAGCATCTGTTTGGCTGACTTGGCGACTGGTCTCTAGCATCTGTCTGGCTGAAATGGCGACTGGTCTCTAGCATCTGTTTGGCTGAAATGGCGACTGGTCTCTAGCATCTGTTTGGCTAAAATGGAGACTGGTCTCTAGCATCTGTTTGGATGAAATGGCGACTGGTCTCTAGCATCTGCTGTTTGGATAAAATGGCGACTGGTCTCTGGCATCTGTTTGGCTGAAATGGCGACTGGTCTCTAGCATCTGTTTGGCTGAAATGCCGACTGGTCTCTGGCATCTGTTTGGCTGAAATGGCGACTGGTCTCTAGCTTCTGGTTGGCTGAAATGGCGACTGGTCTCTAGCATCTGTTTGGCTGAAATGTCGACTGGTCTCTAGCATCTGTTTGGCTGAAATGGCGACTGGTCTCTAGCATCTGTTTGGCTGAAATGGCGACTGGTCTCTAGCATCTGTATGGCTGAAATGGCGACTGGTCTCTGGCATCTGTTTCGCTGAAATAGGGACTGGTCTCTGGCATCTGTTTGGCTGAAATAGTGACTGGTCTCTGGCATCTATTTGGCTGAAATGGCGACTGGTCTCTAGCATCTGTTTTGCTGACATAGCGACTGGTCACTGGCATCTGTTTGTCTGAAAAAGCGACTGGTCTCTGGCATCTGTTTGGCTGAAATGGCGACTGGTCTCTAGCATCTGTTTGGCTGAAATGGCGACTGGTCTCTAGCATCTGTTTGGCTGAAATGGCGACTGGTCTCTAGCATCTTTTTGGCTGAAATGTCGACTGGTCTCTAGCATCTGTTTGGCTGAAATGGCGGCTGGTCTCTAGCATCTGTTTGGCTGAAATGGCGACTGGTCTCTAGCATCTGTTTGGCTGACTTGGCGACTGGTCTCTAGCATCTGTCTGGCTGAAATGGCGACTGGTCTCTAGCATCTGTTTGGATGAAATGGCGACTGGTCTCTAGCATCTGTCTGGCTAAAATGGCGACTGGTCTCTAGCATCTGTATGGATGAAATGTCGACTGGTCTCTAGCATCTGTCTGGCTGAAATGGCGACTGGTCTCTAGCATCTGTATGGATGAAATGGCGACTGGTCTCTAGCATCTGTTTGGATGAAATGGCGACTGGTTTCTAGCATCTGTTTGGATGAAATGGCGACTGGTTTCTAGCATCTGTTTGGCTGAAATGGCGACTGGTCTCTAGCATCTGTATGGATGAAATGGCGACTGGTCTCTAGCATCTGTTTGGCTGAAATGGCGACTGGTCTCTAGCATCTGTATGGCTGAAATGGCGACTGGTCTCTGGCATCTGTTTCGCTGAAATAGGGACTGGTCATTGGCAGCTCTTTGGCTAAAAAAGTGACTGGTCTCTGGCATCTGTTTGGCTGAAATGGCGACTGGTCTCTAGCATCTGTTTGGCTGAAATAGCGACTGGTTACTGGCATCTGTTTGGCTGAAAAAGCGACTGGTCTCTGGCGTCTGTTTGGCTGAAATGGCGACTGGTCTCTAGCATCTGTTTGGCTGAAATGGCGACTGGTCTCAAGCATCTGTTTGGCTTAAATGGCGACTGGTCTCTAGCATCTGTTTGGCTGAAATGGTGACTGGTCTCTAGCATCTGCTGTTTGGATGAAATAGCGACTGGTCTCTGGCATCTCATTGGCTGAAATGGCGACTGGTCTCTAGCATCTGCTGTTTGGATGAAATGGCGACTGGTCTCTGGCACCTGTCTGGCTGAAATGGCGACTGGTCTCTAGCATCTGCTGTTTGGATGAAATGGCGACTGGTCTCTGACATCTGTCTGGCTGAAATGGCGACTGGTCTCTCGCATCTGTTTTGATGAAATGGCGACTGGTCTCTAGCATCTGTTTGGCTGAAATGGCGACTGGTCTCTGGCATCTGTTTGGCTGAAGTGGCGACTGGTCTCTAGCATCTGTTTGGATGAAATGGCGACGGGTCTCTAGCATCTGTTTGGCTGAAATGGCGACTGGTCTCTAGCATCTGTTTGGCTGAAATGGCGACTTGTCTCTAGCATCTGTTTGGCTGAAATGACGACTGGTCTCTAGCATCTGTCTGACTGAAATAGCGACTGGTCTCTAGTAGCATCAGTTTGGCAGAAATAGCGATTGGTCTCTAGCATCTGTTTGGTTAAAATGGCGACTGGTCTCTAGCATCTGTTTGGCTGAAATGGCGACTGGTCTCTAGCATCTGTTTGGCTGAAATGGCGACTGGTCTCTAGCATTTGCTGTTTGGATGAAATGGCGACTGGTCTCTGGCATCTCATTGGCTTAAATGGCGAATGGCCTCTGGCATCTCTTTGGCTGAAATAGCGATTGGTCTCTAGCATCTGTTTGGCTGAAATGGCGACTGGTCTCTAGCATCTGTCTGGCTAAAATGGCGACTGGTCTCTGGCATCTGTTTGGCTGAAATGGCGACTGGTCTCTAGCATCTGTTTGGCTGAAATGGCGACTGGTCTCTAGCATCTGTTTGGATGAAATGGCGACTGGTCTCTAGCATCTGTTTGGATGAAATGGCGACTGGTCTTTAGCATCTGCTGTTTGGAAGAAATGGTGACTGGTCTCTGGCATCTGTTCTGCTGAAATGGCGACTGGTCTCTAGCATCTGTTTGGCTGAAATGCCGACTGGTCTCTAGCTGCTGTTTTGCTGAAATGGCGACTGGTCTCTAGCATCTGTTTGGCTGAAATGACGACTGGTCTCTAGCATCTGTTTGGCGGAAATGTCGACTGGTCTCTAGCATCTGTCTGGCTGAAATGGCGACTGGTCTCTAGCATCTGTTTGGCTGAAATGGCGACTGGTCTCTAGCATCTGTGTGGCTGACTTGGCGACTGGTCTCTAGCATCTGTCTGGCTGAAATGGCGACTGGTCTCTAGCATCTGTTTGGATGAAATGGCGACTGGTCTCTAGCATCTGTTTGGCTGAAATGGCGACTGGTCTCTAGCATCTGTATGGCTGAAATGGCGACTGGTCTCTAGCATCTGTCTGGCTGAAATGGCGACTGGTCTCTAGCATCTGTTAGGCTGAAATGGCGACTGGTCTCTAGCATCTGTTTGGCTGAAATGGCGACTGGTCTCTAGCATCTGTATGGCTGAAACGGCGACTGGTTTCTAGCATCTGTTTGGCTGAAATAACGACTGGTCTCTAGCATCTGTATGGCTGAAATGGCGACTGGTCTCTGGCATCTGTTTTGCTGAAATAGGGACTGGTCTCTGGCATCTGTTTGGCTGAAATAGTGACTGGTCTCTAGCATCTGTTTGGCTGAAATGGCGACTGGTCTCTAGCATCTGTTTGGCTGAAATAGCGACTGGTCACTGGCATCTCTTTGGCTAAAATGGCGACTGGTCTCTGGCAGCTGTCTGGCCAAAATGGCGACTGGTCTCTGGCAACTGTTTGGCTGAAATGGCGACTAGTCTCTAGCATCTGTTTGGCTGAAATGGCGACTGGTCTCTAGCATCTGTTTGGATGAAATGGCGACTGGTCTCTGGCATCTGTCTGGCTGAAATGGCGACTGGTCTCTAGCATCTGCTGTTTGGATGAAATGGCGACTGGTCTCTGGCATCTGTCTGGCTGAAATGGCGACTTGTCTCTGGCATCTGTCTTGCTGAAATGGCGACTGATGTCTAGCATCTGCTGTTTGGATGAAATGGCGACTGGTCTCTGGCATCTGTCTGGCTCAAATGGCGACTGGTCTCTGGCATCTGTTTGGATGAAATTGCGACTGGTCTCTAGCATCTGTTTGACTGAAATGGCGACTGGTCTCTAGCATCTGTTTGGATGAAATGGCGGCTGGTCTCTGGCATCTGTTTGGCTGAAATAGCGATTGGTCTCTAGCATCTGTTTGGCTGAAATGGCGACTGGTCTCTAGCATCTGTTTGGCTGAAATGGCGACTGGTCTCTAGCATCTGTCTAACTGAAATGGCGACTGGTCTCTAGCATCTGTTTGGCTGAAATTGCGACTGGTCTCTAGCATCTGTCTGGCTGAAATGGCGACTGGTCTCTGGCATCTGTTTGGCTGAAATGACGACTGGTCTCTAGCATCTGTTTGGCTGAAATGGCGACTGGTCTCTAGCATCTGTCTGGCTGAAATGGCGACTGGTCTCTGGCATCTGTTTGGCTTAAATGGCGACTGGTCTCTAGCATCTGTCTGGGTGAAATGGCGACTGGTCTCTAGCATCTGTTTGGCTGATATGGTGACTGGTCTCTAGCATCTGCTGTTTGGATGAAATGGCGACTGGTCTCTGGCATCTCATTGGCTGAAATGGCGACTGGTCTCTAGCATCTGCTGTTTGGATGAAATGGCGACTGGTCTCTAGCATCTGTCTGGCTGAAATGGCGACTGGTCTCTAGCATCTGTTTGGATGAAATGGCGACTGGTCTCTAGCATCTGTTTGGATGAAATTGCGACTGGTCTCTAGCATCTGTTTGGATGAAATGGCGACTGGTCTCTAGCATCTGTTTGGCTGAAATGGCGACTGGTCTCTGGAATCTGTTGTGCTGAAATGGCGACTGGTCTCAAGCATCTGTTTGGCTGAAATGGCGACTGGTCTCTAGCATCTGTTTGGCTGAAATGGCGACTGGTCTCTAGCATCTGTTTGGCTGAAATGGCGACTGGTCTCTAGCATCTGTTTGGCTGAAATGGCGACTGGTCTCTAGCATCTGTTTGCCTGAAATGGCGACTGGTCTCTAGCATCAGTTTGCCTGAAATGGCGACTGGTCTCTAGCATCTGTCTGGCTGAAATGGCGACTGGTCTCTAGCATCTGTTTGGCTGAAATTGCGACTGGTCTCTAGCATCTGTTTGGCTGAAATGGCGACTGGTCTCTAGCATCTGTTTGGCTAAAATGGCGACTGGTCTCTAGCATCTGTTTGGATGAAAAGGCGACTGGTCTATAGCATCTGTTTGGCTGAAATGGCGACTGGTCTCAAGCATCTGTTTGGCTGAAATGGCGACTGGTCTCTAGCATCTGTATGGCTGAAATGGCGACTGGTCTCTAGCATCTGTTTGGCTGAAATGGCGACTGGTCTCTAGCATCTCTTTGGCTGAAATGGCGACTGGTCTCTAGCATCTGTTTGGCTGAAATGGCAACTGGTCTCTAGCATCTGCTGTTTGGATGAAATGGCGACTGGTCTCTGGCATCTCATTGGCTGAAATGGCGACTGGTCTCTAGCATCTGCTGTTTGGATGAAATGGCGACTGGTCTCTAGCATCTGTTAGGATGAAATGGCGACTGGTCTCTGGCATCTGTCTGGCTGAAATGGCGACTAGTCTCTAGCATCTGCTGTTTGAATGAAATGGCGACTGGTCTCTAGCATCTGTTTGGCTGAAATGGCGACTGGTCTCTAGCATTTGTCTGGCTGAAATGGCGACTGGTCTCTAGCATCAGTTTGACTGAAATGGCGACTGGTCTCTAGTAGCATCAGTTTGGCAGAAATAGCGACTGGTCTCTAGCATCTGTTTGGAAAAAATGGCGACTGGTCTCTAGCATCTGTCTTGCTGAAATGGCGACTGGTCTCTAGCATCTGTTTGACTGAAATGGCGACTGGTCTCTAGCATCTGTTTGACTGAAATGGCGACTGGTCTCTAGCATCTGTTTGGCTGAAATGGCGACTGGTCTCTATCATCTGTTTGGCCGAAGTGACGACTGGTCTCTAGCATCTGTTTGGCTGAAATAGCGACTGGTCTCTAGCATCTGTTTGGCTGAAATGGCGACTGGTCTCTAGCATCTGTTTGGCTGAAATGGCGACTGGTCTCTAGCGTCTGCTGTTTGGATGAAATAGCGACTGGTCTCTAGCATCTGTTTGGTTTATATGGCGACTGGTCTCTAGCATCTGTTTGGCTGAAATGGCTACTGGTCTCTAGCATTTGTTTGACTGAAATGGCGACTGGTCTCTAGCATCTGTTTGGCTGAAATGGCGACTGGTCTCTAGCATCTGTTTGGCTGAAATGGCGACTGGTCTCTAGCATCTGTTTGGCTGAAATGGCGACTGGTCTCTAGCATCAGTTTGGCTGAAACGGCGACCAGTCTTTAAACTGAGAAATATTTTTATTGATTTTTCTGTTACTTTTGATTTTTAAACGTTTTTGACTAAGCTTCAGTCTCAATTATAGAAAATGATATTGCCTCTACCTGGGATCGAACCCGAACAGTCGACAGCGCCTAGCCCTGCAATTCCGACATAAGAACACCTTTATTTACTTCTCCCACTCGCACATATGTTACATGTATCTACTGTCGTAACACAGCACCTCTTATCGACTATCGTAGTCAGCTTCCCCACCACCCGCATAATCACCCATGTACTGTGTCTGCCATCCCATTTTTGGAATTTACAAATTCAGCGTTGCATATTTGATGTTCGTTCGGGAGAAAGTGTCATATATGTGATATTTTGTACATTTTAAATAGTTGTTTTATCATTTGAAAATAACAGACAGTAACTTAATGTGTTTTGTTTTTAAGATTTATGATTGCCTTTGGTACATGTATATATATTTTACTATACACTGTCATTTTAAAAGCAGAATAGCTACTGTCCAGAATTACATTCAGTGCTGTGTTGCTTTTTATCATAGCAAAAGGCACGAGAAACGCCCAGTGTTTGGTACCCCTCAGCACAGCTACGGGCATGTGGTTCAGTTGACTGTAAGATACACCAGCATCCTAATAATAAACAACACATTTCTTCATTTTAAAATTTAATAGCTTTAATTTATTCTACATTATGTAATATGTTCACTGCGTTCAAATAATCATGCATATTATTATTTCAACATACCATATTTCCCCTTACACATTTTTATCAAATATTTTAAAAAATATCAAATAATCAATAATCAATAATAATGTAATGCTGTCATATTGTTAGAATTGTATCATTTTATTTACCAATGTGCAGATATCCCATATACATTACATGTATAAATTTTGCGAGCATATTGTGAAACAGCACACATTAGTCCGTACATGTACATAAATAGATGGGAAACAACAATAGGAACAATGGGACATGACACATTTCAATATTGATATAATAAACACGGAACATTTTGCACACTTGGATACCTGTGAACACTTGGTTCTTTTGTAAACATATAGAAACATTGCTTAAATGAAACAAGCAACAATTCAAGTATATCAATTATAAAGCAAACATTAATTAAATCAAATATATAGTTAATAAGAAACTAATTGTACAAGAATATTATTGTCAGTGGTCAAAAGCACACGTTAATATCATGCGCAGACAAAGAAACCGATATTGAAAATGTTCAGTTTGAGTTTTCAAATAATTTGATTGAATCTTTCAGAAAAGTGTATATTACAGTGAAGAAGTATCAATATTCTATTAACTCATACCAACAAATTTAAATCTGCTTAACGAGATTACAAAATAGCAACATTTTAGCTGACTTGTACTCAGAAAGCAATTCTCTATATTAATAATCATTGCAGCCGCTAACAGTTGTGGTCATTTTCTCATCTTTGTATCATTTTAATTTGATGCAAGTTTAAAGTTAATGCTGTAGTTTACCCTTCCATTGCAATGAAATAACTTACTGTGGCTTCGTAACGGTCTGCTTGGGCAAGATGAGCCAAAACACTCTCAGACTTCTCTATTTTATTCATAACGTGTTCAACAGGATTTCAAGGAGAAGATTCTATCTTTTCTTACATTGTTTTGTGGCAAAAAGTTTTGAATGGTCTAGCAGTTGGGACGATGCAATTCTCCATGATAGATGTTTAATAGCCTTTCCAAAAAAAAAACATGTATTCATTTCGATAAAATTTACCAGTATTAGGACACACTTTTAAACATTTCTGACCAAATAAATGTCATTTTCGAATAATTCGATTAAAACACGTAAGTATTCAACCTGTGGAAAAAATTATATTTGATAACAGTGCTTCAAGAGCATTTAAAATTAGAGCAAGACTTGTTTCAGAAGATAATTGGATAAAAAAAACCCTACAAACTCCTTATCCACTTGGTTTAAATGATAATATTTATCAAGAAGGCAACATTAAAAAAACCCTGATTTTGACATTTTTGGATTGCTTCAAATACGAAAACGAAAATCGAGGTCACATGGGATAAGGACTAATGGTAACATCAAAAGAAAATCACGTGTTCATTGTTCTATTCATGACCTTCAAAATATTTTAAAACATTCTGGAAGACATGCTATGCTGTCGCGTTTAGCTTCTCTTTCTATTTCAAGTTTACAAAAAGTGGATAAGGAAGCCGATGATATTGTTATTAGAACTCATCCACTTTATGAGGTTGCAAGCCTTACTCAGTGTTACACTCGGCATGTTCTAAGACCACATATTGACTTGGAATCTGATCGCCAAAGACATTTCCTTAAAATTTCATTTTTAAATAAAGGCATAGATTTTATTGACCTTCCAAGTATATTTAAAGATAAAACGGTTGAATCGGCTATACCTAATTATTTCAAGAATACTGAAACACCCATCGTTTGTTATAAATAAAACAAGCCTATCAGAAACACAATTTTCAATTACAACAAAATTACCTCGGATTTACAGATTGTTGAAAACACACCATTATCTTGAGACTGTTCTAATTCAAAATTTTGCTATCAACCTGCCGGTCATATTGTTACAGGGGATCTAAATGTTATCAAAGACTTTAGAATCCGCAATTTAATTTCGAAAGGTCCAAAATACAGAATTCCATCGGACATCGACTTTAATACCTGTCGTGCGGAAATTGCTTTTGCATGCAACATTGTTGAGCTGATGGGTGGGTTGGAGTTATTTCACCAAGACAATTCGTACTTGTTTTGTGATACGAGAACCTGTTGGGGCAAGTGTGAGGTTGGTGCACCCTAGAACCTGGTTTAAACCCCCAGTGGCAATTTGTTTTGCCACTGACCGTTCCAAGGCGGTATCCCCAAAGGTTCTCTTTTTTATTAATTGTTTGTGGCGTCCTTTTTGAATTGACATACATAATTATGTAAAACCGCATGTTTTATCTCTTTCTCTCTTTCTCTCTTCCTCTCTTCTTTTTCGCTGCGTGGGGAGGCTGTGTTTTTTTAATGTGGCGATTCCTGATATGCATATGTTGCTTTTTTTTAAATATTCAATGACGTAATTGAGTATTGTCAGCGTTAAAAGAAAGCAACCGTTACGTTATTAATGTAGAAAATAATATCATTTGATTTTCTTCTCATATTGATAAAACATGCAAAAATAAGTTTAACTTATTTCCTTTGCATTTACGAATAACAACAAGATTTCTTATAACACATTTAAAGTTGTGCCAGTTAAAAGCATTTGGAAGACACTTTCGATGTCTTCATCCGTCAAACATTCATTAGTTACAATTTGTTGATGTGTTATTTTGCGTTTGTGTAGAGTAGGTAAACATGTGGAAAACAAAATCGATTTTAACACAATTAAATTTCGATTGCCGCATGGGGATTACGCATAAAAAGTGTATGCCGACGTGGATGACGAAACACCGTGACGTAAAACATTTGAATGGTTTTCATAAAAATGTTATTGTTTGATCATAATTAACATAATGTCAAACTTTCTTTTAATTAGAATAGGTTTACTGTGAAATATTCAAAACTAAAAAGTGTGCACTTAGAACTGTTTACGCGTGTAGGTATTCTGTATTTTGCACATCTTCAACATTGAATCTTACTTTACAACAGTTACTTTTGACTGGTAAACCTACCATGTTGAAAAAAACTTTTTTTTTATTTTATCCAAATCATCAATTTGTTTTCTTTGTCATCATCACCAATAATTCATCTAAAACATACATACACAAGATTACATGCATTATACTGAAACATATAAAATTATCGGATATAAACCACTCATATGCAGAACATTTTGTCAGATAAATTATATATTTTTCAACATGGTACATATACTAGCCCAAATTTCTAAACCGCCACCTAATACAAGTGGAATTTTCTAAGTCGTCTTGTAAGCTATTCTAAAGAAAATTGGGATGAAGAATAATGAATATAAGACATATACACATCAGTTAAATTGTTTTATTAAAATATAATGATGTGTTTGTGTCTCTTATATTCATTATTCTTCATCCCAATTTTCTTTTGAATAGCTTACAAGACGACTTAGAAAATTCCACCTTGAATTTGGACCTAAAGGCATGGGTATTGTAAAAAACACATCACTTGATATAATGAAGATTTCTACCATTTCTACCAAGTTATTTTAAAATCCAATAAGTAATAACAAACTCACAGCCCAGACAAGAAAAGTCTGGTTTTAGTAATAGTGACCTTGACCTTGGACCTACCGGCATGGGAATTGTACTTAACACAACGACTTGTCATAGTGAACATTTGTGCCAAATTATTTTGAAATCACTCTGTTAATAACAAAGTTATAGTCAGTACAAGAAATTTATATTTTTTGTAACAGTGACCTTGACCTTGGACCTAAAGGCATGGGTATTGTACGCGACACACCGTCTTGATATAATGAAGATTTCTACCATTTCTACCAAGTTATTTTAAAATCCAATAAGACAAAACAAAGTAACAGAGCAGACAAGATGTTTATAACACAATTCTATTTTAAGTAACAGTGACCTTGACCTTTAGGCATGGGTGTTGTACACGACACACCGCCTTATCATGGTGAACATTTGTGCCAAGTTATTTTGAAATCCCTCCATTCATAAGGAAGTTACAGCCTAAACAAGAAAATTCTATTTTTAGTAACAGCGACCTAGACCTTGGACCTACAGGCATGGGTATTGTACGCGACACACCGCCTTGTCATGGTAAACATTTGTGCCAAGTTATTTTGAAATCTCCCATTCATAAGGAAGTTAACTTACAGCCCAGACAAGAAAATTCTATTTTTAGTAACAGTGACCTTGACCTTGGACCTACAGGCATGGGTATTGTATGCGACACACCGTCTTGATATGATGAATATTTATACCAAGTTATTTTAAAATCCAAACAGAAATAACAAAGTTACAGAGCGGACAAGATTTTTCCAACAAAATACTTTTTTAGCAACAGTGACATTGACCTTGGACCTACAGGCATGGGTCTTGTACGCGACACACCGCCTTGTCATGGTAAACATTTGTGCCAAGTTATTTTGAAATCCCTGCATTCATAAGGAAGTTACAGCCCGGACAAGAAAATTCTATTTTTAGTAACAGTGACCTTGACCTTGAACCTACGGGCATGGGTATTGTACGCGACACACCGTCTTCATATGGTGAACATTCATACCAAGTTATTTTAAAATCCAATAAGAAATAACAAAGTTACAGAGCGGACACGATTTTCGAACATACAAACACACTGACACACACACCCACCCACAGCCAGGGTGAACACTATATGCCCTTCCGCCATTACATGGCGTGGGCATAAAAATGATTACATCTGTTTCTCTTCATTTTGTCTAAAATACAACATTATAGTGTTCACTGAGTGATATAGTCTACGAATCAGCACAATATAATATGGATAAAATAAGGCGACAATACCTACTTCATTAAGACTTTAGTGATATAATAGTCAATGAATCACAACAACAAAATATGGATACAATAAGACGCCAACACCTACTTCATTGAGTGTTATAGTCTACGGATCAACACAACATAATATGGATACAATATGGCAACCACACCTACTTCAGTGAGTGATATCGTCTATAAATTAACACAACATAATATGGATACAATATGGCAACCACACCTACTTCAGTGAGTGATATCGTCTATAAATCAACACAACATAATATGGATAAAATATGGCAACCACACCTACTTTAGTGAGTGATATCGTCTATGAATCAACACAACATAATATGAATACAATATGGCAACCACACCTACTTCAGTGAGTGATATCGTCTATGAATCAACACAACATAATATGGATACAATATGGCAATCACACCTACTTCACTGAGTGATATCGTCTATGAATCAACACAACATAATATGGATACAATATGGCAACCACACCTACTTCAGATAGTGATATCGTCTATGCATCAATACAACATACTATGGATACAATATGGCAACAAGACCTACTTCATCGAGTAATAACTTCAAAAATAAACCTAAATTAGTTATTTGATAAAATGAAATATTTGTACAGTAACACGGTGAAATATAGTGGCATAATATGGAGATATCATGTAATGAAAATGGATATATCCGTTAATTGATAAAGTGATATCACAGTGAAATATATTGCCAAAATATTGTAATATCATATAGTGATAATGGATATACATGTATCCATTATTTGATAAATATGGAATATTATAACAGTATGGAATCTGCTGGTTATTATTATTTGAGTTGGGTATGTAAACAATATCACACGAGACCGAAGGTCGAGCACGATGTGGTTTATATACGCAACGAGAAATAATACGAACCTACAGACTGCATACTGTCATATTGTTACTTTTATTGTGGACCCTGCTCGCTCAAAACAAATTTAAATAAACTTAACAACAAAATTTTAGTCAACAGCATGGTTAACGAATTTAATTATAGTAGAAATAAAAATAGTAACGCGATAGTAAATTTATGAATACGTAGAAAATTTATGAATGGCGTAAAGATATCATCATATTTCGGATAACTATGATATAGCTATGATAGTCTTAAGACGGTGTTAATCTAAGAACACCATTAGTTTTCAGGTTATTATCTAATATTTACTCAGTTGTTTTGTTAATTTAAAATGTTTATATTTTTAGTTTTCTGGTATCATGCCTTTGATGAAATTGTGACACATCAAGTTGCTTTAACACGAAGATAAGAGACGCTAAACCGACCAACATCATTTCCGATTGCCACTTCCGCAGCACATAGGATGGTTTTCCATGAAGAGTGTAGCAGTTTGGTTATAAGTTCTCTTGAACCAGTCTGAAAGAAAAAACGTGTGAATATGCAATTTACGAATTTTTGCAAGTAAAGAAGTATCCACGATACTTGCAATGTACTTGCAATGTATGTAATTTATAATGAAATTCAAAGTCATTTATTTAAAAGTGAAAATGAAAAAAAAAAGAAATATAAAAGAAACTAACAAACCTTCAAATAAATGATTATCAATATCGCTATTTTTAAATAGCAAGATACTGTTGGCGCGAGTAAACCAGCTAAGGACCAGCACAGAGTGCTGTAATGCGGTTTCCGGTCGCCATCATCTGGCAGAACTCGGGTCCGGTCTTCAGTCCTTGCATTGGTGTTGCCCTTTATTTCATATTGTTTCGCCCCATCTCCTCACAGATGAAAAAAAAATATGGAAACAGATAAAAACGACAAAATATGCAACTTTTGCAGGCACATTTTGATTAAGCTTTTTCTTGAGCATTGTTGGAAATGCATATTGCTGTTCACAATGCATGGAAGATATCAACTTATTAATTAAGATTGTTTTGTAATAAATGGATTGAAATAAAGAAGTAGATATTTAGTATGAATCAGTTATCTTATGGTTAATAAGTAAACCAGTAGATATCTGTTGATATCATTTATATATGATGTTAACACAAGTATATATCTATAGATATCACTAACAAGTAGAAAATCTCTTGATTTTGTTTAATGCACTCCTAGTGTATTTACACGTAGTTTAAATTAAATAATACTAACCCCTAAGCCGTATTTATACACTATCCCTTCAGATAGATCGAGGAAATTGATGACTATACACTCTGGCACTGATTTGATCAGCTTAAGATTTCTAGAGTTGGTATTCCTACCAACGCACTCGTCACCTAAATTCACGGTTTTAAGCTTTCTCTGAAATATACCTGAAATTATAAAGAAAGCTATTCAATGGGCTGCGAGATCTACATAAATTTTACATAAGGAGTGAATAATCAGGATTAATCCACCACGATGTCTCATTCCATTCTTACCGACAGATCTGGCTGTGTTGTCAGGAATAAAGTGTACTATGATACATGGTTAAACTACGTATTCGTTCAACGAGAGTCTTTATTTTGACGAGTTTGTGTTAATATTTAAGTATATAAAACAAACAAGAAGTGATAACTTACGATTACTAACCTTCAAACAGTTAATGAGTGTTTATAGTCTGACATACCAGAGTCACTAAGAAGTTCGTGCAAATAGCATCGAACCATGGACCTTCATATAGGGAAACCTTGACTGGACCGGAGAGGCTTGTTACGAACAACGAATAGATTACTTTCGAAGTGCTTCCAAAACAGTTTGAATCTGAAGTAATCGTATACAAAATATGATTAAGAACATTGCAAGCTTGATATTTTATATATTACTTTTATCGACTCGATTCTACAGTGATCATGAAAGCATTTTATCAAAAGATGAACAGTATCCGGACAGTTATATTTCGGACAGCTTACCAGTCTTACCTGTCAACTATGGACAGCATATATTTTATAACCATTTTATAGATGTTAAATCATCATATTCCAAACGTCAAGAAACTAAATGTTACCAGGTCCAACAAAGAGGAAATTTTACATGTATATTGTTGCTGTTATGTGGATATATTCATCCGTGTCCGGGCCCAGATCTGTCAACAAATAGTGATTATAAAGTTTTCCATAAACGGGGTCTTCACTTTTTACATGTAAACATTAGAAGTTTGTTACAAAAACTGAAATTGCATCAATAGCTCGTGCAACTAAAGCAGCTTGCATTTGTATTACTGAAAGCTGGCTAGATGACTCTGTTCCTGATGACGAAATTTATTTATCAGATTACTGTTGTCAGCGTAAAGATCGCAACAGACGTAGTGGAGGAGTGTGCGTATATGTGCGAAAAGACCTATCCTTCAACTGCCGTAATGACCTGGATCACAAGGAACTGGAAGCTGTATGAATTGAACTTCTGTTACCCAAAACTAAACCTATTCCATGTGGAACTCTTTACAGACCTCCTACCCAAAAGAACTTTTACTCCATTTTAGAATCTGTGTGTTCAAGCAGTAGTGATTTTTTAGAACATGAGACATTTTTATTTGGAGATTTTAATACTAATGTATCTGGTACCAAGTCTTGTCTACTTTTAGAAAATTTTAAGTCTTTTACTGATTTGTTTCATTTCAGTCAGCTGATTAAGGAACCTTCAAGAATCTGTAATACTACCTCAACAACCATTGATCTAATACTTGCTTCTGACTGTGATAAAATATCTCAGTCTGGTGTTATACATACTTCCTTCAGTGACCACAGTTTAGTCTATGTAACAAGAAAAGATGTAAGAAGTACATTGGTTCTCACAATACTGTTACTGTTAGATCTTTGAAATCTTACAACAAAGAACATTTTCAATCTACTCTTTTATCTACAGACTGGAGTCAAGTTCTGTTATGTGTTGATGTGGACATAGCATGGACAACTTTTAAAGATATTTTTCTTTCTATTTTAGATAAAGTTGCTCCTTTAAAACAAATTAGGCTCAAGCAAAGATCTTAACCATGGATGGAGAGCAATATTCTTCAGTCTATTCATGAGAGAGACCAAGCTTTTAAGTTGTATAAACAAGACAGAAATGTGTATAATTTTAACTCTTTTAAAGTTCTTAGAAATAATGATGTGGCAGATGAATTCCACTACCTCCTCCAATGTCCTTTTTTCGTAGATGAACGAAAGAAATATATAAAGAAATACTACTATGTGCGACCCAACATATTGAAATTTAACAAATTATTGAATTTAAAGTCAATTAAACAGTTGAAGGAATTATGCAAGTTTATCAGGATACTCCTGTCCATAGTTAAACAAAAATGATATTTATGTATTTCTTGATCTATTTCGTTCAAACAAATTTGTAATTGATTCTTAATTATTTCAAAATGAACCAATATAATATTATACATAAGTAAATATTGTGTAATCTCATTTTCTCATTCAAACATCTCAAAGTTGCATTCTCATATGCACTTCACTAGTTTCTGTATACAAGCTGCACTTTTTTTTTTTTTCAAACAGTGTTGTTTTCAACTTATTATCTCCTGTTATTAATTTACTGTCACCATTTGTGTGTTTTGTCAATTCTTTATTTATAGATCTACTATTCATTGATCCTTTGTTTTGTTAAAATGTTGCTGTTGTTTTTTCCTTGTTTTTCCTTGTTTATTATTTTTGTTGTTATTTCCCATTCATTGACAATCTGCAATGTAACTTTCATAAACGGCACAGCCACTGAACCATCACTTCATTTTGAAAATGTATACACTGCTGAACATTACCACTAAAAGTTTTACAGATCTTCTTACACGCTGCTAAAACATGATTACAATACATTCACGGAAAATATAATCCAGCATCTGTATCGTATAATCCAAAGAAATCCTTATTGTTGTTTGTTGTTGTTTTTTAAACCACTGAAATCTATCACGTTAATTCTATGTACAATAAAACACAATCTTTCGAATTCACTACAC
This sequence comes from Corbicula japonica, assembly GCA_038501625.1. Classification (NCBI taxonomy): domain Eukaryota; kingdom Metazoa; phylum Mollusca; class Bivalvia; order Venerida; family Cyrenidae; genus Corbicula; species Corbicula japonica. The sequence continues at coordinate 501,242 of JAZAYU010000334.1, read as the reverse complement.
GTGTTTTGACCCAGACGGTATGACGTCATTTTACACCATTGGGAAAACCCAACAGCCTGTTGCTAAAAATAAACTTACCGAAAACATTAAAGCAGCACATTCCTATAATATATGTCGATAATTTTTATTGCAGTCTATTAGAATATTTTGTTGTTGTTTTTTTTTACGATAATAAACCTATGTGATCAGTAATTTTCGTAACATTTCCCCCTTTTTCTACATCACCTTTTTTTTGTTGACTTTTTTGTTTGTTAACCATGTCACGTGTGAATATGTTATTTACTATGAATTGTATACTCATGTACCTGCATTTCATGGTTTGAGTTAATAAAGTATTGTTCTGTTCTGTTCTTTTCTAATAAAGCTCAATACCTAGTTTATAATGCTAAGAAAAACTACTTCTCAAGCTCTATTGAACAACATAAAAATGACTCTAAGTCACTCTGGAAGGCACTGAAAAATCTAGGGTTACCTTCCAAAAAGGGGACAAATTCAGCAAGTTCTAATATTTGTTTAAATATTGATTGCAACGTTTGTTTTGAGAAATCATCTTTTGCAGAATCTTTTAATAATTATTATACCTCAGTTGCATGTAAACTTGTTGAAAAACTTCCAGCATGTGTTTGCAAATTTGGTGAATCTTTTGTTTACAGTTTTTACCAGAGTCTAGGTATACGTTTAAATAGTTTTTCTTTTACCCTAATGTCTGAAAACAAAGTTCTTAAATATTTAAACAACCTTAGCTCAAACAAAGCTACAGGCTTGGATGGTTTGCCGTCACGCTTTGTCAAGGATGCAGCACCCATTATTGTAAGCCCCCTTACACACACTATAAATTTGTCACTTATCCAAGGGAGAGTACCTAACGATTTAAAGATTGCTAGAGTTGTTCCCCTTTTTAAAAAGGATGACAGGTTAAATGTTGGCAACTATCGACCAGTATCAATTTTAAATGTTATTTCAAAGGTAATAGAAAAAGTTGTATATGATCAGGTGGAGTCATATTTTAAAGAAAAACATTTGTTTTATAAGTTTCAATCTGGTTTTAGAAGTGGATTTTCAACTGACTCATGTCTCTTATATTTAACAGACTTCATCAGATTAGAAATTGACAAAGGCAATGTTGTTGGCATGGTTCTTTTAGATCTACAGAAAGCCTTCGACACAGTCAATCACTCAATTTTGCTAAGGAAACTTAAAGCTTGTGGCTTAGGTGATAGTATTTGTAATTGGTTTAAGTCTTATCTGTCGGACAGACAACAACTGGTAGATATTTCTGGCACTTTTTCCAGTCACTCGTTAATTACATGTGGGGTTCCTCAAGGCTCTATCATTGGCCCTCTGCTCTTTTTAATTTATGTTAATGATATGCCAGCAGTTGTTAAAAATAAACCTCTACTGTTTGCTGATGATTCTGCTATTTTAGTCTCGGGTAAAAATGTTTCGGATGTTGAAAAAGCTTTGTCTGATGATTTACTAGGTGTTAGTCAATGGCTGATAGACAACAAACTTTCTTTACACTTGGTTAAAACTGAATCAATATTGTTTGGATCCAGACAGAAGCTCAGATCACAACCTAATCTTAACATTATTTGTAATGGTACTACTATCAGTCACACTTCCTCTGTTAAATATCTAGGTGTTTTTATCTTTTAAATTGATGGCAGAATCTATTCTCAAAAAAGCCAATGCCAGGTTAAAGTTTCTCTACCGAAAGAAGGATTTTCTCAATAACACATAAGAAAACAACTAGTTATGTCACTAATTCAATGTCATTACGACTATGCGTGTTCAGTGTGGTACCATAGTCTTACTCAAACCCTCAAAAACAAACTTCAAACAACTCAGAACAAGATGGTTCGATTTATTCTCAATCTGGATAGCAGGTCACATGTTGGATATGAGCATTTTAGGTCCGTAAATTGGCTACCTGTGCACAGTAGAGTTGAACAAATTATGCTATGCCATGTTTTTAAAATTAATAAGAACTTGGCTCCAGAATATTTGAAGCAGCTTTTTACTTCAGTAGCTTCTAGTCATAGGTATAAAACCAGGCTGAGTACAAAAGGAGGCTATTGTGTTCCCAAAGTTAAATCTTTTGGCTCTAAATCTTTCTGTTATATGGGATCCAAATTGTGGAACAATCTTTTGCCAGAGGTAACTGAAACCAATAAGTATAATGTTTTTAAAAAGGCTGTAAAAGAGGTTTTATTAAACATAAGTAGTAAATATAAGTAACTTTGTCTGTGATATTGCCAACGATAGTGATTGAATTTACTGTGAGATACATGAAATGAAGTACATTTGTATTTACTACATAATTTTTCAATTTAGTCAATAACACAAGCCTCTCTGTGTCATGCCCCCATTTTGTTATACAGGACCACGATGGAAATAAGAATTACAGTAATGTAGTCTGTTTCGTGTTATCCTGGGTTAGGAGGCATAACATGGGTAGTTATTTAAATTTGTGTTTTATGTAAAATGTAATTATCATTGTTGTTTTAATTTTAGTAACTATTAATGTTTCGTTGATTTTGACCAAATGCCCATGTTCTACAAACGCTTCATTGATGATGGTTTCGGGGTATGGACACATAGCCTGGAGTCATTAAAGGCCTTTGCTGTACATGCTAACAACATTCACGAAGACATTCAGATTGAACTCCGATATAGCACAGAAAAAATAGAGTTTCTGGATACATGGGTGAAGCTCGAAAATGGTAGAATTTTCACAAGCCTATATCAAAAACCAAGTGACAAGCAACTTTACCTACATAAGAGCTCCTGCCATCCACCAAGCACCAAGTCAGGACTAGCATATGGGTTAGGCCTGAGACTCAGGAGAATCTGCGAAAAGGATGAAGATTACTTAAAGCACAGACAAGAACTTAAGCATCAAATACGGAGGAGAGGTTACAGTGGAAAGGTTGTGGAGAGACAACTGCTGAAAGTAGATGCACTGAAACGAAAAGACCTACTACAGAAGCAGACGACGAAGAAAGATACAGATAGAGTACCTTTGGTCCTTACCTTTTCAAGACACCTTCCTGATGTACATGCCGTGTTGAGGAAACACATGAATGTTCTCCACAGGTCAGAGAGAATGACAGAAGTCTTCAAGTCCCCACCTATAGTTGCATACAGACGAGACAAGAACCTCTGTGATGTGCTTGTTCATGGGAAGACAAACAAAATCCTCAAACAAACGAAAAACACATGTACTTGCGTGACGTGTGTATCTCTCCATGCTGGTGTGATATGGACCACAGCGAAAGATAAAAGTTACAAGCCTGTCATGCATACAATATGTACAGATCGTAATCTAGTGTATGCCCTTTTGTGTTCCCGATGTGATGCAACAGTCTACGTTGGCGAGACAGAGCGGTCCCTTAAAGAAAGATTTGAGGAACATCTCCGTGACGTACGACAGCAGGTAGATAAGCCGATCATGAGGCACTTCCAAGGACATGTGATGCAGGATGTGAAGGTAGTGGTGGTGGAAAAGATATTCCGAGACAGTCGCATTTACAGACAACTGGTTGAGGAACAGTGGATCAAGAAATTAGGAACGAAAGTGCCCCAGGGATGTAACGTTAAATTAAATATTTAGATTTTTCATTAGTAAGGATAGTCTTAACCTATTAGGTCTCCATCCCCTTTAGCTTTAAAGTTATTAGCCCTCAATATTATTATGAATGGATATAGGATGATAATGATAGTGATGATGATGATGATGATGATGATGATGATGGTGGTGGTGGTGATGATGATGATGATGATGATGATGATGATGATGATGATGATGATGATGATGATGATGATGATGATGATGATGATGATGATGATGTTAAAGTTTTATAATTACTGGTTATGGTTCTAATTATTAATTACAATGCTAATGATGAGGATGGTTGTGACATTTATGACAATAGTGATGATGACAGTGATTATGATGTGGGTAGTTATGTAGATGATGATGATGATGGTGATGATGTTTGTTTGATTACTCATACATTTTTCATTTTTAATATTATTATGATTATTATTATTATTATTATTTCATTATTGTGATAAAAGTGATGATGGGATGATGATGGTAGTGATATTGATTGTTATTATTATTGTTTTTGTTATTATTATTATTTGTATTATGCATATATGATAATGATCATAATAATAATGATAATGGTGACGTTTGTTATTATTGTGATTATTATTATTATTATTATTATTATTATTATTATTATTATTATTATTATTAACTGTTATTTTTATTAATCCAGACTAATTAATTTTATATATTATTTTTTTTTTGTTTAATTTTATTTCCGATGGTGCTCCATGTCAAGGATGGAGATTCATATAGAACTAACCTTGGCAACAGAATGAAATTCACCACCCCACACAGACAATGAGAATTCAATACAAAAGTACAGTAAACCCAGAGCCAGGACCACAGACAGTCATTCCAGTCAACCCCTAGGATTTCATCAACCTTTAACATAAACTTTCAACAGTGACTTTAATTTATAAATTCATCCGATTGAACAATTAATGGTGTATCATATCATAAGATTTAAGATGGACTTCTTCTTTAATTATTATTATTATTATTATTATAATTATTGTTATTGTTATTATTAGTCTATTATTATCGAATGTTGTAAATAAGTGTGAGAGTGTATCTATGCAAGGTTTTATGTGTATGTATTGAGCTCTTTTTTCATAATAGTATGTAAGTATTGTTGTTGATTTTTTCCGGGAAACGACGTCGCGTCTCGAAGGAAGTGAGACGTCCGGGAAATGACGCGACGTCGTCCTGGGATACATCAAACAACGATACGAATTTAACATGGATGTGACTTAAGCAATAATTTCTGTATTAATCTTGATAAAGAACGAGAGTTCGAAAATTTGATAATAAAGAGTGTGAATTATTTATGAATTATATTAATGTTTCTATTTATAATTTACTTTTTTTTAGAAATGTAACTAATTTATAATTTGTATTTTTATGTAATCCTACTCCATGTATGATCTCTATTTTACCGAAATAAATAAATCAATCAATCAATCAGTCATGAATATAGGTGATCAAGCCATTTTCTGTTTCTAGGTAAGAATTCTGGCTGGTTCCGTTTCTGTTGACATCAGAATTGCTAACATTTATATGCTTCCCAAGCGTGGTTCTTACATGTATATGCTTCCCAAGCGTGGTTGTTGGCACACTGCATTCCTGTGTTATCATTATTGTTTTTGACGGACAACCAGCTTCAGTTCACAAGCGACATTTTGTCCTGACATCAAAGCGTAAATGAATTATTTGATAAGCAATTGGAAATAATTCAGAGTATTTCAGTCCAACAAGAGTTAATAATAATTATTACTACCCTTGACTTGTGTTGAAATTGGAGCAGCGTTTTTCTTCTTTAAATAAATGTTTAAAACACGTCAAAATACTACTAAAACAAAAGTGTTCATATAAAAAATGTTTTAAGTTTTAAAGTAAAGCAACGACACGGTACGCCTGTTTGATCAGTATTTTACAATCCTGCTGGTAATTTGAGCGAAATATCTTGAACAGAAACTTCAGAATATCACGTTTCATTATGAACTGCACAAGTGTACTTAGTGAACTTAGGTATCTCACTAGTCATTAAAAACTGCGCATGATAACTGCAAAGTGGATTTGACAAAAATGAAGTTATTTTTTAATATAAGTTTATAACATACTCACCTGTCTGAAGAAAGTTGTCTTCGTTGATGAAGTCGATCGTGTATTTTCACGCGCTTGGCCTGCTTCTCCGTTCATTTACCACAGCATAGATCACACGCCTGGCATGTCTATCCTTTCTTAAAAGACGCGCCAGCATAAATCACGCGGCAGGCCTGCTTATCCGTTCTTAAACCACAGCATGAATCACACGCCTGGACGGCTTATTCGTTCTTGAACCACAGCATAAATTACGCGGGCCGCCTGGCCTGCTTCTCCGTTCTTGAACCACTGCATTAAACACGCTCCTGATCTGCTTAACCGTCGTTGAACCACAATATGAATCACGCGGTTGGCCTGCTTATCCGTTCTTGAACCACAGCATGAATCCTGTGCCTGGCCTGCTTATCTGTTGTTCAACAACAACATGAATCATGCGGCTGGCCTGCTAATCCGTTCTAGAACCACAGCATGAATTACGTACCTGGCCTACTTATCCGTTCTAGAACCACAGCATGAATTACGTACCTGGACTACCTATCCGTTCTTGAACAACAGCATGAATCATGTTCCTGGCCTGCTTATCCGTTGTTCAACCACAATATGAATCATGCGGCTGGCCTGCTAATCTGTTCTAGAACCACAGCATGAATTACATACCTGACATACTTATCCGTTATTGAACCACAACATAAATTACGTGCCTGGCCTGCTTATCCGTTCTTGAACCACAGCATGAATCACGTGCCTGGCCTGTTTATCTGTTGTTAAAACCACAAAATGAATTTCACGCCTGGCTCGCGTATCCGTTCTTGAACTACAGCATGAATTACGTGCCTGACATTCTTATCCGTTCTTTAACCACAACATGAATCACGTGCTTGGCCTGCTTATTCGTTGTTGAGCCACAATAGGAAACACGCGCCTGCTTATCCGTTTCTGAAACAAAGCATGAATCGCGCGGCTTATCTGCTTATTCTTTCTTAAACCACAAAATGAATCGCGTGCCTGGCCTGATAATCCTTTTTTGAACCACAGCATGAATTATGTGCTTGGCCTGATTATCCATTCTTGAACCACAGCATGAATCACGTGCCTGGCCTACTTATCCGTTCTTGAACCACAGCATAAATCGCGTGCCTGGCCTGATAATCCGTTTTTGAACCACAGCATGAATTATGTGCCTGGCCTGATTATCCGTTCTTGAACCACAACATGAATCACGTGCCTGGCGTACTTATCCGTTATTGAACCACAGCATGAATCACGTGCCTGGCCTGCTTATCCGTTATTGAACCACAGCATGAATCATGTGCCTGGCCTGCTTATTCGTTCTTGAACCACAGCATGAATCACGTGTCTGGCCTACTTATCCGTTCTTGAACCACAGCATGAATCACGTGCCTGGCCTGCTTATCCGTTCTTGAATCACAACATGAATCACGTGCCTGGCCTACTTATCCGTTCTTGAACCACAGCATGAATCACGTGCCTGGCCTGCTTATCCGTTTTTGAACTACAACATGAATCACGTGCCTGGCCTGATTATCCATTCTTGAACCACTGCATGAATCACGTGCCTCGCCTGCGAATCCGCTCTTCAACCACAGCATTCAATGACGTGCCTGATCTGCTTATCTGTTCTTGAACCACAGCATGAATTACGTGCCTGGCCCACTTATCCGTTCTTTAACCACAACATGAATCACGTGCCTGGCCTGCTTATCCGTTGTTGAGCAACAATATGAAACACGGGCCTGACACGGGCTGAACCACAGCATGAATCGCGCGGCTGGCCTGCTTATTCTTTCTTGAACCACAGCATGACTCACGCGACTGGCCTGCTCATCCGTTCTTGAATCACAATTTGAATTACGCCCCTGGCCTGCTTATCCTTTCTTTAACCACAGCATCAAACACGTGCCTGGTCTGCTTATCCGTTTTTCAACCACAGCATAAATCACATGCCTGGTCTTCTAAATATCCGTTCTTGAACCACTGCTCGAATCATGTTTCGGGCCAGCTTAAAAACAGAATGAAACACGCACGTTGCCTGCTTATGCGTTCTTCAAACACAGCATAAATCACGTGACTGGCCTGCTTATCCGTTCTTAATCCACAGCATGAAACACGCGTGTAGCCTGCTTATCCGTTCTTGAATTACAACATACATCCTGGCCTGCTTATAAATCAGTTCTTGATAAACTGCATGAATCACATGACTGGCCTGCTTATCCGTTTTTATCCACATCATGAAACACGCGTGTAGCCTGCTTATCCGTTCTTGAATTACAGCATAAACCACGTGTCTGACCTGCTTATCCGTTCTTGAACCACTGAAGTAATCCCATGCGTGGGCTGCTTATCAGTTCTTGAACCACAGCATGAATCATGTGCCTGGCCTATTTAACCGTTATTGAACCATATTATGACTCAGGTGCCTGGCCTGATTATCCGTTCTTGAACCACAACATTAAGCCTGGCCTGATTATCCGAATCGTGTGCCTGGCCTATTTATCCGTTCTTGAACCACAACATGCACCACGTGTCTGGCCTGCTTATCCGTTCTTGAACCACATTACGACTCAGGTACCTGGCCTGATTTTCCGTTCTCTAACCACAACATAAATCACGAGCCTGGCCTGCTTATCCGTCCTTTAGCCAAATTATGACTCAGGTGCCTGGCCTGGTTATCCGTTCTCTAACCACAACATAAATCACGAGCATGGCCTGCTTATCCGTTCTTGAACCACATTATGACTCAGGTGCCTGGCCTGATTATCCGTTCTCTAACCACAACATGAATCACGTGCTTGAGCTGCTTATCCGTTCTTGAACCACATTAGGACTCAGGTGCCTTGCATGATTATTCGTTCTTGAACCACAACATAAATCACGAGCCTTGCCTGCTTAACCGTTCTCTAACCACAACATAAATCACGAGCATGGCCTGCCTATCCGTTCTTGAAGCACAGCATGAATCATGTCCCTGGCCTGCCTATCCGTTCTTGAACCACAGCATGGAGATTTCTCTTTTTGAAGGAGGTTGCTTTCTTAAATAATTAGGAAGTTCTATTCGCAGCTTGCCACATCCCTTAAGGGGATGTTCTTTATTGATGGTGTTTTTTTCCATTAGACGAGTCTCTATTCACAACGTGTTGAACGCTCTAAGGAGATGTTGAAGGAATCTTGTTTAACGCTTGAAGGAGATGTTCAAGGTGGCCACTTTCATTGATAGGCCGTCTCTATTCGCAGCTTGTCTTACACTTGAATTAGATGTTCTCTTTTTGAAGGTGGCCTTTTCCATTAATAAGTAGTCTCTGTTTGCAACTTGTCGAACGTTTCCATGAAATGATCTCTATTTAAAAGTGGCCGCTTACATTATAACACAGTCTCTGTTTGATGCTTGTCGAACGCTTTAAGAAGATGTTCTCTATTTGTAGATCACCTCTTACATTAATAGGTAGTCTCTCTTCGCAGCTCGTCGAACGCGTTAAGGAGATGTTCCATATTTGAAGCTGGCCACTTGCATTAAATTGTAGTCTCTATTTGCATCTTGTTGGACGCTTTAAGAAGATGTTCTCTATTTAAAGGTCACCTATTACATTAATATGTAGTGTCTCTTCGCAGCTCGTCGAACGCGTTAAGAAGATGTTCCCTATATGAAGTTGGCCACTTGCATTAATAGGTAGTCTCTATTTGCATCTCGTTGAACGCTTTAAGAAGATGTTCTCTATTTAATGGTCACCTATTACATTAATAGGTCGTGTCTCTTTGCAGCTCGTCTTACGCGTTAAAGAGATGTTCTCTAGTTGAAGGTGTCCGCATTATTAAAATGTAGTCTCTATTTCCATATTGTTGAACGCTTAACGGAGATGTTCTCTATTTGAAGGTTTTTGCATTCATTAATTATAAGTCTCTTTTCGTAACTTGTCGAACGCTTTAAGAAGATGTTCTCTATTTGAAGATCACCTCTTAAATTAATAGGTAGTCTCTCTTCGCAGCTCGTCGAACGCGTTAAGGAGATGTTCCCTATTTGAATTTGGCCACTTGCATTAATAGGTAGTATCTATTTGCATCTTGTTGAGCGCTTTAAGAAGATGTTCTTTATTTTAAGGTCATCTATTACATTAATAGGTAGTGTCTCTTCGCAGCTCGTCGAACGCGTTAAGGAGATGTTCTCTAGTTGAAGGTGTCCGCTTTATTAAAAGATAGTCTCTATTTCCATATTGTTGAACGCTTTAAGGAGATGTTCTTTATTTGAAGGTTTTTGCATTCATTAATTAATAAGTCTCTTTTCGCAACTTGTCGAACGCTTTAAGAAGATGTTATCTATTTGAAGATCACCTCTTAAATGAATAGGTAGTCTCTCTTCGCATCTTCGAACGCGTTAAGGAGATGTTCCCTATTTGAAGTTGGCCACTTGCATTAAAAGGTAGTCTTGTTTTGCATCTTGTTTAAAGCTTAAAGGAGATGTTCTTTATTTGAAGGTTTTGGCACTCATTAATAATTAGTCTCTATTCTCAGCTGGTCGAACGCGTTAAGGAGATATACTCTAGTTGAAGGTGTCCGCTTTATTTAAAGGTAGTCTCTTTTTGCATCTTGTCGAACACTTAAAGGAGTGATTATCTATTTGAAGGTGGCCGCCTTCAATAACAGGAACTTTCTATTCGCAGCTTGTTGAACGCTTTAAGTAGAGGTTCTCTCTTTGAAGGTGGCCGCTTACATAAATAAGTCGCTTCTATTCGCAGCTTGTTGAACGCTTTAAGGAGAGGTTCTCAATTTGAAGATGGCCGCTTTCATAAATAAGTCGTCTCCATTTGCATCTTGTAGAACGCTTTAAGAAGATGTTCTGTATTTGAAGGTGGCCGCATTTATAACAAGGATGTTTCTATTCGCAGCTTGTCGAACGCTCTAATAAGGTTTTCTATGTTTAGAGGTCGTCGTTCTCATTTATAGGTCGTTTCCAGCTTGTCGAACGCTTTAATGCTTTTATTCGATGTTCTATATTTGAAGGTGGTCGCTTTCAACAATCGGAACTCTCTATTCGCAGCTTGTCTCACGTTTTCACTAGATGTTCTCTATTTGAAGGTGGTCGCTTTCAACAATCCGTAGTCTCTATCAGCAGTTTGTCTCACGTTTAATGATATGTTCTCGATTTGAAGGTGGTCGCTTTTAACAATCGGAAGTCTCCATTCGCAGCTTGTCTCACGTTTTAAGGAGATGTTCTCTATTTGAAGGTGTCGCATGCAACAATCGGAAGTCTCTATCAGCAGCTTGTCTCACGTTTTTAGGAGTTGTTGTCTATTTGAAGTTGGTCGCTTTCAACAATCGGAAGTCTCTATTCACAGCTTGTCTCACGTTTTAAGGAAATGTTCTCTATTTGAAGGTGTCGTTTTCAACAATCGTGAGTCTCTATTGCAGCTTGTCTAACACTTCATTAATGAGGAGTTGTTCTGTAACTGAAATTGGTCGTTTTCGTAAATTCGTAGTCTCTATTCGTAGCTTGTCGAACGCTTTACGGAGAGGTTCTCTATTTAAAGGTCGCCGCTTTTATAAATAGGTAGTCTCTATTCACAGCTTGTCGAACGCTTTAATGAGATGTTCCCTATTTGAGGGTGGCCGTTTTCATTATTTGGTAGTTTCTATTCGCAGCTTGTCGAACGCTTTAATAAGGTGTTCTATGTTTGGAGGTCGTCTTGTTTGCCAGCTTGTCAAACGCTATTATAAGATGTTCTCTGTTTGAAGGTTGCCGTTTTCGTTAGTCGAAAGATCATATTCTCAACTTGTTAAACGCTTTATTCAGATGTTCCTTATTAAAAGGTGGTCATTTCATTAAAAGTAAGTAACTTTTCCCAGCTTGTCTCACGTTTTAAAGAGATGTTTTCTATTTAAATGTGGTCGCTTTCAACAATCGGAAGTTTCTATTCGCAGCTTGTCTCACGTTTTAAGGAGATGTTCTCTGTTTGAAGGTGGTCGCTTTCAACAATCGGAAGACTCTATCAGCAGCTTGTCTCACGCTTTAAGGAGATGTTCTCTGTTTGAAGGTGGTCGCTTTCAACAATCGGAAGACTCTATCAGCAGCTTGTCTCACGCTTTAAGGAGATGTTCTCTGTTTGAAGGTGGTCGCTTTCAACAATCGGAAGACTCTATCAGCAGCTTGTCCTACGCTTTAAGGAGATGTTCTCTATTTGAAGGTTGTCGCTTTCAACAATCAAAAGTCTCTATCAGCAGCTTGTTTTACGTTTCAAGGCGATGTTCTCTATTTGAAGGTAGTCGTTTTCAACAATCGGAAGTCTATATTCGCAGCTTGTCTCACGTTTTAAGGAAATGTTCTCTATTTGCAGCTTGTTTTATGTTTTAAGGAGATGTTCTCGGCTTGAAGATTTAACAGTCAACAATCGGACGTCTTTATTCGCAGCTTGTCTCACGTTTTAAGGAGATGTTCTCTATTTAAAGGTAGTCGCTTTCAACAATCGGAAGTCTCTATCAGCAGCTTGTTTAACGTTTAAAGGAGATGATCTCTATTTGAAGGTGGTCGCTTTCAACAATCGGAAGTCTCTATTCGCAGTTTGTCTCAAGTTTTAAGGAGATGTTCTCTATTTGAAGGTGTCGCTTAAAAACAATCGGAAGTCTCTATTGCATCTTGTCTAACACTTCATTAATAAGGAGTTGTTCTGTAATTGAAGGTGGTCGTTTTTGTTAATTTATAGTCTCTATTAGCAGCTTGTCGAACGATTTAAGGAGGATTCTCTATTTGAAGGTGGCCGCTTTTATAAAAAGGTAGTCTCTATTCGCAGCTTATCGAACTCTTGAATGAGAGGTTCTCTATAAATTTTGAAGGGGCCGGTTTCGTTATTAGGTAGTTTCTATTCGCAGCTTGTCGAACGATGTAATAAGTGTTCTATGTTTTAAGGTCGTCGTTTAAATTAATAGGTCGTCTCATTTTCCAGCATGTCTAACGCTATAATAAGTCACCTTTTGCCAGCTTGTCTCACGTTTTTAGGAGATGTTCTCTATTTGAAGGTGGTCAATTTCAACGATCGGAAATCCCTATTCTCAGCTTGTCTCACGTTTTAAGGAGATGTTCTCTATTTGAAGGTGGTCGCTTTCAACAATCGGAAGCCTCTATTCTCAGCTTGTCTACCACTTTATTAAAAAAGAAGTTGTTCTGTAGTTGAAGGTGGTCGTTTCCATTAATTTGTAGTCTCTATTCGAAGCTTGTCGAACGCTTTAAGGAGGATTCTCTATTTGAAGTTGGCCGCTTTTATAAATAGGTAGTCTTTATTCGCAACTTGTCGAACGCTTTAATGAAAGGTCCACTTTTTGAAGGTGGCCACTTTCATTTTAAGGTAGTTTCTATTCGCAGCTTGCCGAACGCTTTAATAAGGTGGCCTATAATTGGAAGTCGTAGTTTTCAATAATAGGTCGTCTCATTTTCCAGCTTGTCTAACGCTTCAATAAGATGTTCTCTATTTGAAGGTGGTCTTTTTTGTTAGTCGAAAGTTCATATTCTCAGCTTTTCAAACACTTGAATCAGATGTTCCCTATTTAAAGGTGGTCGTTTAATTAAAAGTCACTTTTCGCAGCTTGTCGAACGCTTAAACTTGATGTTCTCTATTTGAAGGTTGTCGCTTTCAACAATCGGAAATCTCTATTCGCAGCTTGTCTCACGTTTAAGGAGATGTTCTCTATTTGAAGGTGGTCGCTTTCAAAAATCGGAAATCTTTTATATTCGCAGCTTGTTTCATGTTTTAACGAGATGTTTTCTATTTGAAGGTGGTCGCTTTCAACAATTGGAAGTCTCTATTCGCAGCTTGTCTCATGTTTTAACGAGATGTTCTCTATTTGAAGGTGGTCGCTTTCAACAATCGGAAGTCTATTGCAGCTTTTCTTACACTTTATTAATAAGGAGATGTTCTGTAAGTGAAGGTGGTCGCTTTCATTAATATGTAGTCTCTACTGGCAGCTTGTTTTACACTTTTAGGAGATGTTTCTATATTTGAATATTACCTCTCTTAATATCCGGAAGTCTCTATTCGCAGATTGTCTCACGTTTTAATGAGATGTTCTCTATTTGAAGATGGACGCTTTCATTATTATGTTTTCTCTTTTTGCAGCTTGACTTACGCTTTAAGGAGATTTTCTCTATTTAATGGTGGACAATTTCATCGATCGAAAGTCTCTTTTTGCAGGTAATCTAACGCTTAAAGGAAATGTTCTCTTTTTAAAGGTGGTCGCTTTCTTTAATAGATAGTCTCTATTCCCAGCGTTTCTAACGCTTCAAGATGTTCTCTTTTGGAAGGTGTCCGCTTTCTTTGTGTGTTTTCTCCTGTTATAAATCACGGGTCCTTTTAAGTTTTATTATTAGAATAAAAACAGAAATTGGCCTGTCACTGAACTGTGCATTTGGCAAGATATAAATGGTTCACAGGTGGGTAGTCCTTAATCAGGAGTGGTCTCTGTCCTGAGGTTGAATTTAATGGGGTCGACAGTTGTTCGCAAAAGTAATCCTATCTGATGACTTACTTGAAATGTCCGTTAATTTGGCACTGTTCCAGCTCTTACAATTACTGTAGAAATGTATACATGTATCTTTCACAAAACGGTGACTAACGTTATAATATACGAGCTCCATGAAGAGATATTTGCTGACAAATGGTCTTTGTTAATAGATTCAAAATCACAGAATTATCCTTTGTAAAAATAAAATTAAAATTGTAGAAAGATAATTTCTGTTCAGATATAAAGTTTTAACACGCGTCGTCTAAAGATTAAAAATGCTATAATAAATTATTATACTTTCGCTGTCCCGTGTAATTGTCAATAGTCCAACGCTGGTTGTTCTCTTTATCACGGGTAAACGTACATTTTACTTGATAGTTTGGAATTAAACCATGGGCGCTTGTAAGCATCAAGTCCATCGTGGATTACTGTGAACGTCTCTGACTTCCGGAGCTCTCGTTTCACATTCTGGTAATCAGATTCTGTGTCACTGTACAACGATACAACTGTACAGTGACTGACTGCCCCAGCCTACTGAGAGTCTTAACCAGATCTCGGAGACAGGAGCTTGCCATTGATACCTTCTGCGTAGATAAAGTACTCAAGTTTTGTCATTTCAGTAGACAGGCAGAGTCTCCTGTCACCGAGATCTGTAACTGTATATATAGCTGTTCTAGCCGTAGTAGTGCCGGAAGGATTGTTATTATACTTGATAAGGCAACATCATCAAGCCTAACAAGCCAAGTGTCTTTAAGTGTTGAGCAGCTTGTAGGCTCGTAAAACAGTGTGTTTTCACACTTGAAGATAGTTTTCCTATCAAGCACTCTTCCAGATGTTCAGCGTTCACGTGTAGCTGTGATACGGGCACTCTGTCCAGACCAAAGTACTGTAAGTTAACATGTCGGGACATGTCTAACACAACACCACGACACACCTTGTGATCACTGCAGACGATATTCTCCATGTAGATCTCTGTCATTGTCACCCGTGATGTGATGAATGATGTTACTTTATTCAGCTGGTTGTGTGTGAGACTGAGACTGTCGAGACGGAGAGCTTGTAATAATGGCATGCTGAGAATGGTCTCTTCACATCTCTCTGATAACACTGTCATTTCACTATAATATATACCCTGTTTAAAATTCGTACAGTTAATGACAAACATCGTAATGTATCCATCGACTGTGTAAGAAGCTGCTCCACATCCGGTTGCCTAGCAACAGCCCATATTAACAGCTTGTCCAGGGAGTGAATATTATGTAGATCCAGCGTCTCAAGAATCTGTGTGACTTCCGCTGTAGTCTGGCATTCTGTATGGATAGAGATTTCAAACTACCGTGGTTATCATGTATAATTGTTTGTAAAGCTGACATATATTCTTCATGATTTGTTGTGTTATCAATCAGAATGTCCTCTAATGGTAAAGGTTCATATTCTTCTCCGCACACCCCCATTTCCCTGGTACAGTCTTTTTGTAGCGTTTGATATTTTGATAAAATATCATAGTTAGAATCGCCTGGTTTTGTAAATGTTTTTTCTCTGTAATTACACGTAATTTCTTCCGATGATACAACGTCCTTTATCTTGTGCGATATCTCGCTATACGCTTGTGGTCTGAATCCGCTTAGAAATATCAAAACATTTGAAACTTCCAGAATTGTCGACAGCGACGTACACTTTTGGAGAATAATTTCTTGAACCTTTGTTCTGCCTGCGGTAGTAGATTCCATGCTGGCCTGAATGTAGAATGCTGCGAAAAATTCTTGCAAAGATTTATGCAAAAAAGAGACATTGCTGATTTTCTGTGAAACAGGGCCATATACTTTATTTTGCGACAAGAGTCCGAGCTTCAAGCAATAATCTAGTTCTTTTGGTTCCAAGTATTTTCTCACGAATGTGACGTCAAGTACCAGACGCTGTATGTTTTCTACGTCAAACAGTGCAAAGAACGCTAACTCGCCCAGTTTAAACAACAAAGACAGATGTTGCATACAGTATGGTTTCTCCAACATACAGTTTGGAACGCTTATTTCACGGCCTGCTTGAAGGCATACTAGGGTGGATCCTGACTGAATTTTCATCGTTCCCCTGTTCAGTGTGAGTTCTACTATGTTTGTGAATATTTCGCATTTTGTTTCCCCAATCTTCTTACCGTCGAACCATAAGCACACACACTGTAAATAAATGAATGGGACATGTTGGACTTCACCGAGTTTAATTAACGAAATTGTCCGATTAAAATCTTCTACGGTTTTCTTGGATTTGTCCATAGACTTCTTGTTAAGCAAATTGACGGCATTTATAACCAGCTGGTTTGTAGATGTCTTGTCGAGGATATTAATTTCAACATGTCTGTCAATCTGCATTCCTGACGGTCGTATAACGTCGAATTTCCATGGACGCAATGTTGTGAGGGTTGTCCAGTTGCTACGGGCCTTTCTATGAGGAACGTCATCGTCCTTGTGGGGTCTTTTGCAGGAACTTGGATGCGACCACTCATCCATGCCCTCTAAGATGATCAAGCATGGTCTCTCAGCTAAAATCTCATCAAGCAGCTGGCGGTCGTAACGTCTTCGTAGATTGTCTTTGAGTGAGGCTACAATTAATTCGTCTAAATCACAGATCGCGGTATCCATATCCCTCAAAGTAACCAGGAACAGAAAGTCGAATCTCTTTGTGGCAGCTAAATCTGGCTTGAATTTCTTAGATAGCGACGTAAACGTCTTGTGGGCTTGGCACCAAAGCATGCAGATATATTTGCTAAAACATGTCTTACCGATACCAGCGTCTGCGGTGACATAAATATTTTTGTACGTGCTTCCGTCTTCTTGAATAAACAGTTCTCGGAGAGACGTTAGCGGTGTCCTGGTTGGGTTACCGAACGGACGCCGAATATCAACCGCTGTCATTGGTGGGCGAACATAAAACTCTTCCACCGGAACTACGTCATCCTCCACTAATGGAGACACCGGGATTGTACTGTACCGATCTCGGTAAAAATCTATCAGGTCCCTCTGCAATCCTGAAGTTAAAAGCATTTTTTTTTGTAAATTAGCCGTATCAATAACGTGTTTGTTACAAATGTTTTAAGTGGTGGTCCATTCTTCGTGATTGCTATGCACATTGTTCAGAAAATGAAATATAACTCTTAAAAAAACCACCAGTATACATGTAATTATTTTAGAATCATGCCAAACTCGGCGAAACAACGCTCTAGTTACAATATGTCACTTTACTTGTTGTATTATTAAGCAGGTGTGTACACTGCAACACAATGCACCACATAAACACAGCCAGTCAAATTGGGGGAAAATCTCGACATATCAAATTGTTATTTCAACCAAATCCGTTTAATCAAAAACTTTTTACTTGCGTAAACATACTCGAAGCCGTTGACGCGGCGTTTATCAGACCTGGTGGCGTCCATTTTCAACTATAACTAATGATGGATAAGTAAACAGTCACGTGATTCTGTGTTTACATAACCAAGGATGATCTCATGGCAGATACGGACGAATTAAATAATTTTCCTCTAATCAGAACTCACCAAAAGAAGTGTTTTGCTAATAAAACATTGAAACATGTATATCAGAAATCGCCACACTCAAAAAACACAGCCTACCCATGCAGCGAAAAAGAAAAGAGAGGAAGTGAAAGCAAGTTTGTTATAAGTACATGTGTATGTCAATTCAAATAAGACGCCACAAACAATTAACGAAAAAGAGAAGCCTTGGTGATACCGCCTTGGAACGGTCAGTGGCAAAACAAAACCAAACCAAATTTTATGAGTTTATGTTTTGTTTGTCACGTGACTGTCTACTCAGTAGTTAAATAAATAAAAATGCACCAAATTGTTATGAAGTTGATACCGCATTCTTCAAAGAAATTTTCTTTTACTTCCGAGTTAAACAACATAAAATAGAAATATAAAATTAACCAAAGTAGAACAATTCTAAAAAGCCGGTCTATTTTCTGTATTTATTTTCTGATTTTTTTTAATTTCGATCTTTTTGTCTAAACGCCTCGCAAGCTAAACCGGAACAACGTAAAAGTATCACAAGTATGCACTTAAGTATTGAAAGGAGATGAAACTTCGACATGTACATAACAAAATGTAGTTGAGATGATAAAACTTTAGTATTCAATATAAAATCGTACGTCGAATACATGTACATCATTAACAACAATCATTATACCAAACATCTAAACTCGCACTATAAATAAGGTTGTACGAGTCAGGGTCGTAGAAGAGGAGAGGGGGGCTGTCAAGGACTATTAAGCATTGAAATGGTGTTAAGAGCGGTTAACTAAGCATTTTGCAACTCTGGCTGATCTTTTCTCTTGTGTCGGTATGGTTCACCATTGTACGAAACAACGATGTTTGATGGTAAAACAACGATGGCAAGATGGTGAAACATCGGCGGCACGAAAGTAAAACAACGTTGATACGGTGATGAAAACGTGATTTTACATCGCGTTTTACCATCGTACCTTCGTGCCATCGTGGTTTTACTATCGTATTTTCGTGTTTTCATCATCGTGTCATAGTACCATCGTGATTTCACCATCTTACCATCGCGATAAAAGGAGAGAAAAAAATTACGTTTGTCCATACGGAACACCGTAATTACATGTTGACGTCACGCATGTATATTGTGAGCTTGCGCGACGTCCTCACACGTTTCATTTGTTTTTAACTTACGTGATTGCTCCTGCCCCATGTCTATAGTTGCCCGGATTCTGTTGCAGTGTTAAAGTTGAATAACCCTTGTTTGGCAGTGGAAGTCTGAAAGAGTGAAACCGTCTTATATTCAGTACATCACAGAGTAAAGATCCGTGCCCAAGGTTATGAAGCTGGCATAGAAACCGGTCTTAAATCTCAAGCATTTGATTGGCTGAAATGGCGACCAGTCGCCTTTTCAGCCAATCAGATGCTTGAGATTTGAAAGACTGGTTTCTATTCTCAGTTTTATAACATTGGGCACCGATCTGGATTATGTTCGCGTCGTTAGAATTGTGTTTTAGAAAGTTGATATCATTCATCAATTTAATGAAAATGAAAAAAAAATCCTATCTTCAAAAGCAGCCAGAATCATATCTTTTTGAATTACAGAAATTAAAAGTATTCTCGCCGCAATCATAATTCATTTTCTATTTTAGAAATTCACACAGCTATTTTAATTTATATATTTAAATAATCATTCCACTATAAGACTTAAACATTTACATTTAAAGTTCTCGTCGCTATCATACATGTAATTGATAGATCATCACTTTATAATAGTCAAGTCCTACATTGTAAACATACCCGATAAAATTTTTTCTATAAACAATATTTAGACCACCATGATCATTATTCATAGATTGTCCATTATATAATATTCACGCCTCAAACATACTTGATAAACTATTTTTATATACAATATTTAGGTTGCTATCATTATTCATAGATTTTCCTTTTGAAATATTCATGCTTCTTTATTATTGATCGGTATTTTATTTAAACTATTCTCGTCGCTATCATAACTGGTAGATTCTATATCATAACAAAATCTATCATAAAAATTCACGCCGCTATTATAATTTATAAATTTTAATTTTGGCCCCGGTCAAATTTGGAGATAAGAGGTTAGTGGGCAAATTGTAAGCTCCATGGCTCTTTAAATTATTTAAGATGCTATTTTTGCAGTTTCACATGTGTAGCTAGGATCACCAAAAATTGTCTGGCATGCTCTTTTTTACCGTGACACTTTCAGTGTGAGGCAGTTGCTTGGAATGCGAAACTAATACATTTCTGGCTCTGCCTTCAGTTTAACTTGCAATTCTCAAGGGGCATACAAAAACAAGTGTGAGTAGTGCAAACTCTTGATGGTTATGGTATATTTTAAGTATGATTTAATGAAACAAAAGGTATTTTGCTATGTGTGAGTGGCAAGCATTTATTTTGGTTGTTGGCAATTAGAAAACTGTTAACCGATGAAATGTTTGTAATTTTGCCTCGTTTCCCGACCAGTTTAGCGACCAGAATTAGATAGTCAATGATGTTTAAAACTCAACTGATATGTTTTGAATATAATTTTGCTTTTTTTTCATAAACTGAATGTCATTGTGATGTCAGTTATGTGCCCTTTCTGTTTCAGGTGTGTGCTAGTAGGAAGCAAGTGGACTTGTCATGTCGGCTGTGATTCTTCGGATTTGCGATATATACTGAACAAAAATAAAAACTTACCAGTTTTAAATTCAAAACTTTTGTTCAGTGATGCTTTGTTTGTTTTTTTTTTCATTTAATTTGTGGTATTTGTACATATCTGGACATTTTATAAAGCGGGAAGATGTTGTTATGTTTTCTTAGGGCTCGGCGTTATCTCCTTTTTTCTAAATCATGGTGAGATCGATACTTTTTAACACAAAAGTCTCAAACAGATTATTTGACAGTCAAATTTAAAAGTTTGTGGCATGTACAGAAGGAAAAACAGAATCTTTAAAGCCCACTGTAGCAAAGAAATAAGATACAGTTACTTAAATATCGGATTTTGCAAGTTACCTCCCTTTTAATTAAATACAGAACAAGATCAAACGCTTAATTTTCCACGTATTCTTTTTCTTGTTTCTTTCTTAAAATAACGATAGATACTGGACCGACAACTACCAAGATAAACATATTGGTGATCGAATTCCTTTAGATATATGCATTGGCTGGCATAATTAATGTAATAGGAGTTTTCCATGTTATTTTTGTCAAGTTTTCATTTTGGCTCAGTAAATTAGAAAACAGTTTACTGCCGCCTAAAGGATTTTACTGAAATTTGTAAGTGTTCATTATGTCATGATTTTAGTCTCGAAAGCTGTATTGAACGGAAATATTTGCAAAATGACAACATTTAAGCTGTTAAATACTTGCTGACAAGCTGATGGTTAAAAATAAAGAGAGGTAATTACAGTTTTTGAGAAAAAAATCCTGCATCGAGTCGCGAAAATTCAGAAATGTGGATTTTTATATAAAGGCCATGAAATACATAATGAAAAGGTCTCAAAGGATTAAAATAAGAGCATTTGGCATAATATCTGCCAGGAAATGAAGCCGATAAAAATAAATTAAGAAAAATTAAGTTCGGCAAGAAGATTTCTGCAGTCCGAGCTTTGCAAACTAAGACGTAAATTCTGGTCAACCGATGAAAATCAAGTTCTAGAACTGTGCAGGGCTTGCCATGAACACTGTTATCAGTTTAGCAGGTATTTTAGCTCAGATAGGCAGGATTTGGCCTTCAGTTTTGTTGTAAACATAAGCTGTTTATTCTTTTCTGCAGCCAGAGGTAAGAATTTCATCATTTTTGCTATTTGTTCTTGGCCATTGTTTGATTCAATCATTATTTTGGTGACATTATAGCAAGCAAAAACATGTGATGTGTGTATTTGTTGAAAATTGGCAGTTAATTTGCAGAAAGATATGTATATGGTCCATATGAGCAATTGAAACATGTTGGCAACATGGTAGGTGAGTGATAACTGTTAGAAATGGCCAGTTGTGCCTGTTTGACTGATAAAATTTGCTTTGCATGACATATGTTTTTTACTAAAATGAATGCTTGTAACCGCATATTTTTCATTTTTCATCTTCTATGGGCGGGCTTTTATGTGTAAAATGAATGTCATGTATTCTGGTTCCATTGTCTGTTTTATAGCATTTCTTAGAAGCACTGTATTAGTTTCCTTCACTGTAACTGGAGGCAAAATTGTCCATTTTTGGAAGGTGATGGTAGTCATTTGCTCTTAACATCAGCAAGGATGATGATACTGGCTTGGTTTTGGTCTTATTTCGCACCGAAATGGTTCTAAATATAAACAGAGATGAGTTCATGGGTTCAAGGAAAACATCTCTCTGCTCTTAAGGTAGCAGTAAAGAGTTTGTAGCCATAGATGCGAATTGGCCACGGTCAAATTTGAAGATAAGAGGTAAGTGGGCAAACTGTAAGATTCATGGCAGTTTAAAATATTTTAAGATGCTATATTTGCAGTTTCACATATGTAGCTAGGATCACCAAAAATTGTCTGACATGTTCTTTTAACCTTGACACTTTCAGTGTGAGGCAGGTGCTTGGAAATGCGAAACTACCAGTAATACATTGCTGGCTCTGCCTTCAGTTTAACTTGCCATTCTCAAAAGGCATACAAACAAGTGTAAGTAGTGTAAGTAGTGCAAAATCTTGATGGTTATGGTATATTTTAAGTATGATTTAATGTAACAGTAGGAATTTTGCCATGTGTGAGTGGCAAGCATTTATTTTGGTTGAGGGGAAATAAGAAAGCTGTGAACCGATAAATCTTTGAAATTTTGCCTCATCGGCCGACCAGTTTTCGCTTCCAGAATTTGAAAGTTAATGGTGCCTTAAATTCAACTGATATGTTTTGAATATAATTTTGCTTTGTTTTCATAAACTGAATGTCATTATGATGTCAGTTATGTGCCCTTTCTGTTTCAGGAATGTGCTAGTAAGTAGCAAGTGGACTTGTCATGTCGGCTGTGATTGATCGGTTTTGCGATATACCAGAAAACCGTTTACTGCCGCCAAATGCATTAGCTTCCGTGGTGCATTTGTGGCTTATGGGATTTGTACTCGTTTAGATCTGTTTATCTACTAGAATACAAGATATTATGTGAACCGGTAAGAATCTTTCATTTTTTTCTCTTTATAACAAGAGTTTGAACGAATCAGCTTAGTTTAAAGGCACGTACATGTACATTAGAAACGTTGATATATTTAAGGTTATTGTTAAAACAAATGAACTGGTTAAGTAAATTACTTAATATACATGTTTGTGTGCATTAAAACACGCAGCTCTTAACTACGTAATAGAGTTTCTTTCAACTTTGCTAATATATAGCCAGCGTACACGCCCAGTTTGAAAGACATATAAATTAAAGTTAACCTTATCCGCTTTACTTTCACATCATTTTCATATACCTCTAGCTGTATACTCAGATGACTGTAAAACATACACTTCTTGACAACGCACTAATATTTACCTCTTACTGTACGAGAAATGAATAGTATTTACTATTTTACTTATTTCTAAAACATCAATGTTCTAGAAAAATATATTCGATATATGTTTGCACGATATATACATCATTGATTCAAAGAAGCATCTTCAATTTGCAGCTTTCATACACTTCATAAACTGTACCGCATGGTTTGATATAACTTACCAGTAATTAATGCAAACATGCGCACGTCTGTTACCGGGTGCTTAACCCATTAAGAGCGACGTTGACTTGCTATATTTGTTGTTTGCTATCTTAATAAAAGTTTATTCTCCAAGTAAATACTCAGTATATTTTAGGGTTGAATCGATATGTAATGGTTTTCATTTGGGTATGGAAAACATTTGGGTTGTTTAAGGTGTGTACTTTAAACATTCCAACTGTTTTTCATACCCAAATGAAAATCATTAAATATCGATTCAGTCTTTATATTAACACTCATAAACATTCTCATTAATACAGACATTATTAGAAGAATCCATCTGTCCATGACGTTAAAAAGGTGAAATATGCATATCAGGAATCGCCACATTCAGAAAAAACAGCCTCCCCACACAGTCAAGAAGAAGAGAGGGGGAGAGAGCATGGTTAATAATATAATCAGTTTCAAAAAGGACGCCACTAACAAAAAACAAAAATGAGAACCCGAGGGGTTACCGCCTTGGAACGGTCAGTGGCAAATCAAATTGCCACTGGGGGTTTAAACCAGGTTCTAGGGTGCACCAACCTCACACTTGCCCCAACAAGTTCTCGTATCACAAGACAAGTACAAATTGTCTTGGTGAAATAACTCCAACCCACCCATCAGCTCAACAATGTTGTATGCAAAAGCATACAAACATATAAACATAAGAATTTAATAGCATTGCAAAGCCAAAGGGCGGGTACTCAATGATCTTTCCGAGTCCAGAGCACCTGGAGTAAAATCAGCAAGAACACGATGACAGGATTAAGGATTTTTAGAATGGCTGTTGGAACAGCCACGTTAACGAAATAGTGCAGGACTGAACGTTTTTCGCAGCAACTTCTGGCAAAACGTGGTTGCTCTTTGACGTTAGGCGTGAAAACATTGAGTACCGTCTAATGAATTGTGAGCGGCTTTTACCCTATCCCCGCCTATAAAATTAACAAGTCACACTGTATACCATCGGGAATTATGATTCATTAAGTGACGACTTTATCGTAGATGATAAAGTGTAAATATATTAATGTTAATTAATTAATATTTCCCGTTTCTCATAGTTTTCAAATGTTATCTCTATGGATGGATAACAAAATATTGGTTGTGTTTACCTAGCGGCCAAGATGTTTGATGACGATTATAAACTATATACAACATATTAAGGAAAATGATCATCGGTATTGTTTGTCAAGTAATAAATTAAATAAATTGTAAATACCGTAATGATGAGAGAAGTTATGAACTTTTATTCCAATCCATGTCCAAATAAATAAGAATTATAAGCATGTAAAAGTGACCATTTTTGCAATTTAAAAACCACATGATTCTACGGTCCGTTAAACTATTTGATATAGTTTGCCAAAGTTTTCATAATTTTATCATTATTGAGTAAACCAACGACACTTCAAACATAAATCTACCTTCTATTCACAATGTAAAATAATTTCTCAATGTCACATTGAATTTAAAGCCCGAATTTGAAAGTGGATATGTGTAAACCAAGGACAGGTTTATAATGATTCAATGGCTCGTTGAATTAATAGAAGTTAAAATGCACTGAAGTTATTGAACAATGCTAAAGATAGGGGTATGACATTGTATAGAGTTGAAGTTTGCGACCTAAAAGGGAGATTATTTTTTAAATGTTGTAACTACAAATATATTACGGATTTGGTCGAGAAGTTATTCTTCTTCTCTTTCTACCATTCAGATATGTTGTGTAGCTTCATAACGTGCAGCCGAGAACTTAACTTGATGATGACAGCTATGTTCACTGTCAAACAAAAAGTGCGATCTGGATTGTAGAATACATGTACAAATCGTGTATGATTATAGATGATATCATGACATTAAATGACCCTATTTTTCATTTGTATCTTTTGTATTTCCCATCAATCCTCAAATACTGTCATTACGCAACTGAATAATAACGATAATATTATTGTGATCACCTTTGTGATAAAAAAATTCAATAAATACAAATATTTATTAAATGTGAAAATGGCATGTTAATGAAGTAACTGCAAATACATGTAGATTCTATATTACGGATATGGCCTAGAGAGTTATTTTTCTCCTCTGTCTACCATTCTAATATGCTGTGCATAACGTGCAGGTGAGAACTAATTTAAAAGTTTATGATGATTTCTTCCATTCAGATATGTTGTGTAGCTGCACAATGTGAAGCTGAGAACTAAAGCTGCTGATGACAGTTAGGTTTACTGTCTGACAAGAAGTGACGATCTGGATTGTGGAATACATGTACATGTACTACAAGTCGTGTATGATTATAAATACTATCATGCCATTAAATGACCCCATTTTCCATTTGTTTCGATGATTAGCTTTTAAAATGACATATTGTGCGGCCAATCCTTTGGAATGATTGTTATTTGGTGGGAAACCGATTTCGCTTGACTCTAGAAATAGCTTTTTACGAATGTGTAACATGGTTAGTTATCACGATACTTTTGGTCTTGGAACGAATTCACGGTTTCAAACAATAAAATGAGAAAACAATTTTGAGTGACAGTAGCAATAGAATCTGAAATGTATTGTGACATAAATCTGCCACCGACATAAGTTTATGAGTACTAAGTTATTTTTTTTATGAAATTAAATGTGTACATGTAACCGACTGCGAGTTTCCGGAAATTCTGGAAATGTCATTGAACTTTATTTTTATATATTTATGAATGTGTACATGTAACCGAAAACTAAGTTCTTGTAAATTTGTGTCTGAATTATATCTCAATATAAAGAAACACTTCTTTGCTGAATTGTGTCCTATTATTAGTGATAAACACTTGCAGATAATGGCGATTGTATTGCAACGTTATTTAAAGGGGACATAAAAACTGCCGTAGTGTATATTCTGTAACTTTTGAAACAGTTTCAGACAAAGCTTTAATCACATGCGCGAGTAGACAGCAACTTAATTTACTACTACCTCTCCGCAAATATGTTTAAGTCTCAACTCGCCACCTAAAATCATAGCCCCATACTCACACTTTCACCCGTTATCGATTTCCGTGGCAAGCTCCCTGCCAGCATTACCACCTTTTCTATTTTTGTTTTCGATAAAGCATGATTTCTTGACGGTGCAGGTTCTCTCCCAGGAAGAGGCAATATAATTTGAAATTTGCAGTAGCGCTATTCGTGCAATATGGCGTCCGGACAAAGTCTGCTCGTACATGAAGTCAGTACTGTTATCAGTAAAATAACCAGTTTCCGATGTCAATATGATAACATATATCATAGCTTTCCGATCAATCTTTTATGGAGTTGTCCCGGTTAGTTCATTTGGTTGTGGCGTCGGAATTGCAGGGCTAGGAGATGCCGCCGTGACGGTGTGACGGTGTGGGTTCGCTCTCAGATAGAGGCAATATCATTTTAAATTCAAAGAAATATATGGCAATTTAAGGACAAATTTAAATTGAATACTTGTCAGCAGAGAACAATCGGATTGCGATCCGATGTTTCTTACATTGAAAAAAGTGAAATATGCATATCAGGAAAGTGGCTCATTCTGATAATAAAGAGAAATATAGGATCTGTTATTATACAAAGTAGTATATGTTCTAAATAGTTTCTGATTATAGTCACAAATAAATAAACATATGTTTATAGCTCTTTGGTTTTGAGGAAATCACGAAATTGATGCATCCGAAAGAAAACAACGCACTTTATTATGCAAATATGTATAAACTGCACTTCACATTGTACTAACGTGTGTTGGGGAATTTATTAACTTTAAGTGATTTATATTCACACTTTTTGTTCAATCAGATATCTTTGGCGTTAAATATTTTCATAAATATTACTCACAGCCGATCGGCAACAATGTTGTAAGAATGAAATTATAGTAACATAAATATTAGATGCACTATATCATACTACAATAGCTAGCGTGTAAAAGCTTTGTTTCATAAATGTTATCAGCAAGTTGTTTGCAATAATCATTATAATTAAACCCGAAAGTGGGAGATTAAAATTTATCTACCCAGTTATCTTCAAAACTGAAAATTGTAAAACTTTTTTTTATACATGGAAGATCCTTGAGCTAAATGTTTGAGGCAATTTATACATACTTCCTGTTATTAACTGAGTGCTGCTACACTTTTTCAGTATAAACATGTATACACGTAACTTTCATTGTAAAATCACACGTAAATCAACAAAAAGTTCGAAGAAGTAAAATAATATCCCAGTTATATCCATTTTTAAACGAACTAAATGCCTGCATAACAGGTGAAAGCTTTGTGTCATAAAGACCTCTCAAATTGAAAAGCGAAAGTAAAAATTGGTTCAGAAGTAGATGAAACAGGATTTTTCATAACTTTAATGTCACAAGAACTTATAGTACAACATTAAGTGAACCTTATATTCTTTTTTCTTATTAGCCGAAAAATCTTGTGTTATTGATGTGTCTTTTTTCTAACTAACGAGATATCAACAAATGCATAAGCATCCGTGGCGCATGTACGGCTTCTGGGATTTGTACTCGTTTAGATCTGTTTATCTTCTAGAACACAATACATGTAATATCATCTGTATTGTCAAATGATACATGTAAGAATTAAATAAATTGTAAATACCGTTTAGATGACAGAAGTTATGTAGTTCTGTTATTCCAATCCATGTCCAATAAAAAAGAACGATATAAACATGTAATTGTTAGCGTTTTTACGACTTACAAATCACCTGGTTAAAATATTTCACATAGCTGGCTAAAGTTGTTATGATTTTATCATTATTGAGTTAACCGACGACACTTCAACATATATCTATCTTTTATTCACAACGTAAAAGAATTTCTCAATGTATTGAATTTGAAGCCCGAATTTGAAATTTGATATGTGTAAGGACAATATAATAATGATTCAATGGCTCATTGATTGAATAGAAGTTAAAATGCACTGAAGTTATTGAACAATTCTAAAGATAGGTGTATGACATTGTATTTATTTACAGTTTGCGAGAAAAATGGGCGATTATTTCTTAATTTCTTTTTGTAGTTACTAAAAATAGATTATGGATATGGCTGAGAGAGTTATTGTTCTTGTCTGACAACCATTCGAATATGTTGTGTAGCTACATAACGTGCAGCCGAGAACTAAACTTGATGATGACAGCTATGTTCACTGTCAAACAAAAAGTGCGATCTGGATTGTAGAATACATGTACAAATCGTGTATGATTATAGATGATATCATGACATTAAATGACCCTATTTTCCATTTGTATCTTTTGTATTTCCCATCAATCCTCAAATACTGTCATTACGCAACTGAATGATAACGATAATATTATTGTGATCACCTTTGTGATAAAAAAATTCAATAAATACAAATATTTATTAAATGTGAAAATGGCATGTTAATGAAGTAACTGCAAATACATGTAGATTCTATATTACGGATATGGCCTAGAGAGTTATTTTTCTCCCCTGTCTACCATTCAAATATGTTGTGCATAACGTGCACGTGAGAACTAAAGTTTATGATGATTTCTTCCATTCAGATATGTGTTATGTAACTGCATAATGTGAAGCTGAGAACTAAAGTTGATGATGACAGCTAGGTTTACTGTCTAACATGATGTGACGATCTGGATTGAATACATGTACAAGTCGTGTATGATTATAAATACTATCATGTCATTAAATGACAAAAGTTTCCATTTGTGTCAATGATTAGCTATTAAAATGACATATTGTGCGGCCAATCCTATGGAATGACTATTATTTGATTGGAAACCGATTTCGCTTGACTCTACCAATAGCTTTTTATGAATGTTTAACATGGTTAGTTATCATGATAATTTTGCTCTTGGAACAAATTCACTGTTTCAAACAATAAAATGAGAAACCAATTTTGAGTGACAGTTGCAATAGAATCTGAAATGTATTATGGCATACATCTGCCACCGACATAAGTTTATGAGTACCAAAAGTTATTGCTTTTTATCAAATTAAATGTGTACATGTAACCGACTGCGAGTTTCCGAAAATTCTTGAAATTTCATTGAACTTTATTTTTTTTTATTTATGAATGTGTACATGTAACCGGAAACTAAGTTGTTGTAAATATTTGTCTGAATTATATCTCAATGTAAAGAAAAATTTATTTGCTGAATTGTATCATATTATTAGTAATAAACACTTGCAGATAATGGCGATTTTATTGCAACGTTATTCAAAGGGGACATGAAAACTGCCGCAGTGTATATTCTGTAACTTTCGAAACAGTTTCAGACAAAGCTTTAATCACATGCAGACAGCAACTTATATACTAATACATCTCCGCAAATATATTTAAGTCTCAACTCGCCACATAAAATCATAGCCCACCTACTCACACTTGCACCCGTTATCGATTTCCGTGGCAAGCTTCCTACCAGCATTACCACCCTTTCTTTTTTGCTCTCGATAAAGCATGATTTCTTGACAGTGCGGGTTCTCTCCCAGGTAGAGGCAATATCATTTGAAATTTGCAGTAGCGCTATTCGTGCAATATGGCGTCCGTACAAAATCTCCTCGAACATGTAGTCAGTACTGTTATCAGTAAAATAACCAGGGTTGTCCCGGTTAGTTCATTTGGTTGTGGCGTCGGAATTGCAGGGCTAGGAGATGTCGTCGTTACGGTGTGTGTTCGCTTCCAGCAAGTGGCAATATCATTTTAAATTCACAGAAGCGCTATTTGTGCAGTGTGGCGGCCGTAAAATGTCTCCCCGTACATAAAGTTAGTACTGGTATCAGTCGAATAACCGTTACGGTAACCGATGTCGTGCAGTGATGATTCCGTATATCAAGGCTATCCGATTTACCTTTTTTGAGTGTGTCCTGGTTGGTTGAATTGTTTGCGTCGTCGGAATTGCAAAGCTAGGCGCTGTCGCCTAGACGGTGCGAGTTAGCTTACAGATAGAGGCAATATCTATTGTACTGTATCTGCCAGCCCATTTCTAGATTTATTTTTTTTAGACTTGCATATCAGAGCTTTCCGATCAATGTTTTTTTGGACTTGTCCCGGTTAGTTCAATTGGTTGTGGCGTCGGAATTGCAGGGCTAGGCGCTGTCGCCGTGACGGTGCGGGTTCGTTCCCAGGTAGAGGCACTATCATTTGAAATTCACAGTAGTGCTTTTTGTGCAGTGTGGCTGCCGTAAAAACGTCTCCCCGTACATATATTCATTACTGTTATCAGTAAAGAACCAATTACCAATGTCATGCAGTGAAGATTACTTATAACTTATACAATGGCTGTCAGAAAACCTTTTTTTTTGAGGGGGGGGGGGGGCGTTTTTGATTAGCTCAATAGGTTGGGGTGGGTTCTTGATTAGCTCAGTTGGTTGCGTCATCGGGTAGCGGCAAAATAAGTTGTACTGTATCTGCCATCCCATTTCATATTTGAGGCACATCGCGGAAGAAAATCGTCTGTGATATTTTTGACATTTTAGTTGTGTTATTATTTGAAAAACAACAACAACAGGCATTTACCTAATTATTTATCACAACTTACCTTTGTTTTTATCGTTTTGGTACACGTATATACATGTATATATTTTTGGCTTCAGACTGTCATTCTAAAGCAAAATGCTTGATAAGCAATGTCATAAGCTAAACATTATGACCTTAAAGGTCAAAGGAACGAGGTCAATTTCCCGAAGACGCAGTTTCCCTTGATTCCCTACATTAAACAACGCTTATTTTTAAGACACCTTAAAATCATAAAGACACCTCTAAAAGCATAAAGGCGCCTCTAAAATCACTAACCGTATAGAGACATTCATAACTTAACTTCTTTCTCACTTGTTCAGCTTGTTATTTTATGGCATAGGTTCACAGGCAGAGCACAGATTAATGGCAATTCAAAAAGCTACAGGACTAAAACACGCTTGAAATTGGTTGCATCTCAGTATAGCTATGGTCTTGTACACACACCATACGTTACGTTGCCATGGTAAATCATAGAGCCAAAATCACGAGAGAACCTTTAAGTGTTTTGGCATTGCTGGAGGCTTAAATATCATTCTGCGTGTATGAGTAGATCTATCAGTGTAAGCATACAGTCATAAATACTTAATATGACTTAGTATAACTTTGAGCCAAAAACACCGAAAGCCTTTAACCAACCTGAAATAATTCTATTAAAACAGATTGTGTCTAATGCGCCTCTGATTTGCTACAGAAAATAGTACAGTCTCTGTCTCGGAACAGCTAATGTCCAAGGATAGGAAACAGTTTTATATTAGTAATACTATGAGCAAGAGAAAGTCCGAGTATTCTGGTACCCTTCAGCAGAACGTAGGACATTGGATCGGTTGTAAGGTAGACCGACATCATCATAATAAACAACAACTTTTTTTTCATTTTTAAATTAAATTACAGAACTTTATTCAAAATACATTGTAAAATACGGTATATTTAATTAATAATTGTACCACATAAGAAAATAAATAAATTTTGTCGCAATCTTGATAAAACGAGAACATTTTATTTATCAATGAGGCGACATCACATATTTATTATTTACATGTATAAATGTCATCTCATTCCGAGGCAATATACCTTATTATTTAAAAATAGATGAGAAAAAACTTTGAGAACCACCAAAACAACAAATATTGAAATATGACAGGCCCTTTGATTGAGCCTGTTCATCGGCTGTATTATTGCATATTACTACCCATGCCGCCTAGCGATAAACATTAAGTTTTGATGTACATTAAACTTGTCACAGAAAATGACGTTGGCGAATTATCTCTTCTAAATCAAGGTTGTTTACTGTTTCAAATCGGATTTATAGACTCTTGAAGTAAAATAGTGTCTTTCTTGTTGTTTGACAGCCCCAAAGTGATGAAACATGTGTCTTATAAACACCGCGCGATGCAGGTGAGTGATAATGTCCCCGACAAGGGAAAATTATTACATACTCGCACCGCGCGGTCAAATATTAATCTCGTATTAATAAAATGAATTTACTTAATTTTATGTGATATCACACTTCTAATATCACCAAGTCATATCATCTTCATAGTTATCAAAAAAATGTTAAAACAAGTTACTGGTATATTGAGAACGATACCGCCATTGTTAAATTGGTGATATCTCACTGGAGTCGTTTCGCATTTTACTTGACATTTTGAAATTTCCTTTTTGTTTGTGTAAAATTATTTTTTCAACGTATAACAAACACGAAACATTTTGCATTCTTGGATACTTGTGATAAACGGTATTTTTTTTTAATTAAATACATGAAACAAGCAACAATTTTAGCATTTTATATGTTATAAAGCAAACATACAGTCATTAAATCAAATAACTAATTGCTTAAGAATGTTTTGGTCAAGGGTCAAAAGCACACGTCAATACATGTATCATGCACAGAAAAAAAAATTACAGAATAAAAACACATTCAGCTGTTGATCCCAAGTAAGTAGTAAAATATAATGTCATTAAATTATGGTGTAATATATCATATTAGCCCATTGAAAAGAAAAGCAAAAAATCACACATTTGCATACATCCCTCCGACATTTTAATTCCAATAACATCAACTAATTTGCGAAATAGTGTGAAAAATGGCCTATCTTATAGGAAGTGGTCATGTTCAATCTCCTGAGAAACCGTCATATAAAAATCTTTCAATTTCAGAAAATTCTGAAGTAAGATGACCAAATATAATGCATATTAGGCACCGTATGGTACATTTGAGGTCGAGGTATTTTCTATGACTGAAACTGTCGGTCTATAGTATAGAAGAAAGTTTGTTGTTTTTGTTATTTATACTTGATTTTTATTATCATAAAATAACTCATTTTTATATTTTTAGTTTAGTAAGTGAAACGGGGGACAACAAGGCATGGCTCAATACATCTTCTCAGTTACAACATTCACTTCCAATGTACACATATAAAATTATCGCCATTTGATGAATAAGAAAATAATTATTCAGTAATTTTGATAAATAATGAAGTTGGCACATAACTCTTTCATTATGATAGCTTTAAATAATTTGGTATAACAGTTTAATGGCACAATTTTCTCAGGTCCTGGAGCAAATCAAACAGAAAAGTGATATGACTATTAATATAGCATCATCATTAACGTGTTCTAGCTTTCCTATTTAGTACTGTTTGTACTAAATAGGGAATATTAATTAATTACCCATTGAGGTTACTTAGTGGTTAAACACCAACAGTTTTTACAAAAATGTACGCGTAAAACATTAATAAACAGCTACATTTACAGCATGTTTAAATATAGTCAGCAAAAAAACTGACATCGCAGTATTTAACTTCAAATAACTTAAGATACAAATACAAACTCCATATTTTCACACTCTACCATGAACAAATAAATTAATTTATCAAAAACATGTGTTTCAAATACCAGATTTACCGATTTATATCAAAATGCACAGAATAGTTTAAAACGATTTTAATTTTCATTTCCAACCTCAATTCACAATAGATCGTCAATATAATACCGATAAAAATGTTAAATATACAGTGTCAGGTTTCTTTTGTTTGTTGAGCGTAATAATGTTAAAGAATGCATACTTTAGGTATTTTGCACTGTTACAGCATTTAAACTTAACGGTTCCTTTTGACCTAAAAATATCAAGATAAAAACATTTATCATTAAATCCATATCATCGATCTGTTTTCTTTGTCATAATCATGAATAATTTGTCTAAACTTACATATAAAATATTACAAAGTTAACATTCTTAGACTACCAGAATATATACACATATTGGATATAAACCACGGGCATGTAGAACATTTTGCCGATAAATTAATATATGATTTCTCAACATGACATGTGAGAACATGCGGGTCTAGGTGTCATATGACATCTCTTTGTTAACACGTTTTTGAATCAATAAAATCTAAAACGATGCAATTTACAAAGTAAGACATTATAGGCTATATAACATATGTGAATAAGTAATACAAGTTGATTTTAAACATATTGTATAAACAGTCTTTACTAACAGACTAGTAGCATCAGTTATTTAAGACGTACCACATCTACTACATATGATAAAAATAATGCAAAATAAATAACAATAATGATTATACCCGTATGTTTATAATACACCATTAAATAGCTCGCTGAGTGATATCGTCTATGAATTAAAACAGCGACTTGTCCGTTCAGTGATATAGTCTATAAAACAACATTGATAAAACAGCGCCTTGTTCGTCCAGTGATAAAGTCTATAAAACAATATTCATTTGAAAAAAAACAGCGCTTTGTTCGTACTGTGATAAAGTCAATCAAACAACATTGATAAATCAGCGCCTTGTTCGCCCAGTGATATAGTCTATAAAACAACATTGATAAAACAGCACCTTGTTCGTCCAGTGATATAGACTATAAAACAACATTGAAATAACAGCGCCTTGTTCGTCCAGTGATATAGTCTATAAAACAACATTGATAAAACAGCGCCTATTCGTTCAGTGATATAGTCTATAAAACAACATTGATAAAACAGCGCCCTGTTCGCCCAGTGATATAGTCTATAAAACAACAATGATAAAACAGCGCCTTGTTCGTCCTGTGATAAAGTATATAAAACAACATTGATAAAACAGCACCTTGTTCGTCCAATGATATAGTCTATAAAACAACATTGATAAATCAGCGCCTTGTTCGCCCAGTGATAAAGTCTATAAACAACATTGATAAATCAGCGCCTTGTTCGCCCAGTGATATAGTCTATAAAACATTGGTAAATCAGCGCCTTGTTCGCCCAATCATATAGTCCATAAAACAACATTGATAAAACAGCACCTTGTTCGTCCAGTGATATAGTCTATAAAACAACATTGATAAAACAGCGCCTTTTTCGTCCAGTGATATAGTCTAAAAAACAACATTGATAAAACAGCGCCTATTCGTTCAGTGATATAGTCAATAAAACAACATGATTGATAAAACAGCGCCTTGTTCGTCCAGTGATATAGTCTAATAAACAACATTGACAAAACAGCGCCTTGTTCGTCCCGTGATATAATCTATAAAACAACATTGATAAAAAAGCGCCGTGTTCGTTCAGTGATATAGTCTAAATAATCAACTTCGATAAAACAACATCTTGTTGATTCAGTGATATAGTCTATCAATCAACACTGATACAACAGTACCATGTTAATTCAGTGATATAGTCTATAAATCAGCATTGATAAAACAGCATCTTTTTAAAATAATATTCAATGTAGTCTATGAATTATCATTCTGTCTGATAAAACAGCGCCTTGTTTATTCAGTGTTATTACATGTGTTACTATAAATTGTAACAAATAATGACCGAAATGCCCGGGTACTTTGCTTGATAAATGAAAACCTGATATCGCGGGCCGAAAATCTGATATTGATTGAACTTTTACATTTTTACATATATTGATACAATATGGCAACAACACCTACTTCATCGAGTAATAACTTCATAAATAAACTTATATTAGTTATCTGATAAAATGATATATCTGTACAATAACACTGGTAAATACATTGTCATAATCTGGAGATATCGATATCATGTTATGAAAATGGATATATCCATTAATTGATACAATGATATATCTATGCAATAACACTGTAAAATATATTGCCCTAATTTGATTGTATCATGTAATGAAAAAAGATATATCTGTTAATTGATAAAATGGTATCACAGTGAAATATATTGCCAAAATAATGTTATATCATATAGTGATAATGGATATATCCATTATTTGATAAATATGGAATATTATAATAGTATGGAATCTGCAGGTTATTAAACAATATCACGCGAGATCGAAGATCGGGCATGATGTGGTTTATATTCGCAACGAGAAATAATAAGAACCTACATACTGCATACTGTCATAATGTTCCTTTTATTGTGGACCCTGCTCGCTCAACACAAATTTAAATAAACTAAACAACAAAATTTTAGTCAACAACATGGTTAACGAATTAAATTATAGTAGAAATAAAAATAGTAACACGATAGTAAATTTATGAATACGTAGAAAATGTATGAATGGCGTAAAAATATCATAACCGATGTAAAACATCATATTTCGGAGTAACTACTATATAGCTATAATAATAGTCTTAAGACAGTGTTAATTTAAGAACACCATTACTTTCAGGTTATTATCTAATATTTACTCAGTATCTTTGTTAACACGAAGATAAGAGACGCTGAACCGACAACATCATTTCCGATTGCCACTTCCGCAGCACATAGGATGGTTTTCCTTGAAGAGAGTAGCAGTTTGGTAATAATAACTCTTCAACCATTCTGAAAGAAAAAAAACGTGTGAATATGCAATTTGCAAATTTTTGCAAGTAAAGAAGCATCCACGAAACTTGTAATGTACGTAATTTATAATGAAATTCAAAGGTATTTATTCAAAAGTGAAAGTGAAACAAAAGAAATATAAAAGAAACTAACGAACCTTCAAACAAGTGATTATCACTATTTTAAATAGTAAGATACTGTTGGCGGGAGTAAACCAGCTAAGGACCAGCACAGAGAGCTCTTTCACTTTTGAATAAATACCTTTGAATTTCATTATAAAAATTTGTAAATTGCATATTCACACGTTTTTTTTTTCTTTCAGAATGGTTCAAGAGAACTTATTACCAAACTGCTACTCTCTTCAAGGAAAACCATCCTATGTGCTGCGGAAGTGGCAATCGGAAATGATGTTGTCGGTTCAGCGTCTCTTATCTTCGTGTTAAAGCAACTTGACGTGTTACAATCTCCTCAAAGACATGATACCAGAAAACTAGAAATATAAACATGTTAAATTTAACAAAACAACTGAGTAAATATTAGATAATAACCTGAAAGTAATGGTGTTCTTAAATTAACACTGTCTTAAGACTATTATTATAGCTATATAGTAGTTACTCCGAAATATGATGTTTTACATCGGTTATGATATTTTTACGCCATTCATACATTTTCTACGTATTCATAAATTTACTATCGCGTTACTATTTTTATTTCTACTATAATTTAATTCGTTAACCATGTTGTTGACTAAATGACCGAGATGTTCCCGGTTGCCTTTATCTGTCAGAACTCAGGTCCAGTCTTCAGTCCTTGCATTGGTGTTTGCCCTTTTTTCGTATTGTTTCGCGCCATCTCCTCCAAGATAAAAAATATATTAAAACAGATGAAAACGAGAAATATGCAGCTATTGCAGGCAAATTTTGATTAAGCTTTTTTTCTTGAGCGGTATTAGAAATGCATATTGTTGTTCACAATCCATGGAAGTTAACAACTTATTAATTAAGTTTGTTTTTTAAATTAAATTGTTTTTTAAATTAAATGATTGAAATAAAGAAATAAATATATATGTATCAGTTATCTTATGGTTTAAAGTAAACCAGTAGATATCTATTGATATCATTTATATATGATGTTAACACAAGTTTATATCTATAGATATCAATAACAAGTAGAAAATCTCTTGATTTTGTTTAATGCACTCCTAGTGTATTTACACGTAGTTTAAATTAAATAATTCTAACCCATAAGCCGTACTTATACACATTCCCTTCAGATAGATCGAGCAAATTGATGACTATACAGTCTGGCACTGATTAATGCAGCTTGTGAATTCTAGAGTTGGCATTCCTTAAAACGCACTCGTCACCAAAAACAACGGTTTTCAGCTTTCTCTGAAATAGAACTGAAATTATAAAGAAAGCTATTCAATGTGTTGCGAGATCTACATTAATTTTACATACGGAGTGAATAATCAGGTTTAATCCACCACGATGTCTCATTCCATTCTTATCGATAGATCTAGCTGTGTTGTCAGGAATAAAGTATATATACATGGTTTAACTATGTATTCGTTTCAACGAGAGTCTTTATTTTGACGAGTTTGTGTTAATATTTAAGTATATAAAACAAACAAGAAGTGATAACTTACGATTACAAACCTTCAAACAGTTAATGAGTGCTTATAGTTTAATATACCAGAATCACTAAGAAGTTCGTGAAAATAGCATCGAATCATGGTCCTTCATATAGGGAAACCTTGACTGGTCATGGATATAGGTGATCAAGCCATTTTCTGTTTCATGGTAAGAATTCTAGCTGGCTCCGTTTCTGTTGACATCAGAATTGCTAACATTATATGCTTCTCAAGCGTGGTTCTTACATATATATATGCTTCCCAAGCGTGGTTCTTACATGTATATGCATCCCAAGCGTGGTTCTTACATATGTATGATTCCCAAACGTGGTTCTTACATATGTACGAGGGTTGTCGCAGAAGTAAAAGGACTTGTGCTGTAGATAAAAGATTTCTTATAGTAGACAAAAAATAAAAACACTGTTAAATAGAATAAAATCTTCCTTATCAATATGTAAAATTTCGAAAACATACATAGAACAGGAATTAAAAAATAAACAAACAATCAACACACATAACGGTGATCTGGCGCACAAACGAGCGTCATTAAACGTCACACAAGACGTCATCATCTAAACTTTCTCAATATAGTCACCTTCCGTAGCAACACACTTCCTGTGGCGTGAGATCCATTTCTGGAATATGTCATCATAAAACTCTGGATCGAATGTAGACACAATCCTCAACGTTTCTGCCATGAGCTCCTCGCCGCTGTCAAAGTGGCTGCCTCGTAATTGCGACTTCACCTCCGGGAACACACGGAAGTCCATGGGCGCCAAGTCAGGACTGTAGGGTGGGTGGCTCAGACGCTGGAATCCAAGGACGTCGATCTCCAACTGGGTGGAACTCGCTGTGTGCGGAGGAGCATTGTCCTGGTGGAGAATCATGTCCGACAGCTCAAGGCCCGGTCGCTTCTTCCGGAGCGCGTGGACAAGATCACGGCGAAGGAGCTAAAATTAAAAAAAAAATATTTGATTTTATTTTAAGATTTTAGTGGGTTTTTTTTTAAAGAAAACAATTTATTGTATTTTAAAACATTTAATTTTGTTAAAAATATTACCTTCGAATAGTAAGCTGCATTGATGGTCTGTCCCTCTGGTACACGATGAATCAGGATCATTCCATGTCGGTCCATAAAGAACACAAACATGTGCTTTCCTCCGGACCTCGATACTTTGGCTTTCTTGGGTGGCGGTGTTCCGGGCGTCTTCCACACGGACGAGTCAGCCTTTGTTTCTGGGTCATAATGCCAGAGCCAGGTTTCGTCCAGCGTGATGATCCGGTCCAGGAAACGATCACCTTCTTCATCACAACGCGTGAGAAATTCCATGGACGACGTCACGCGCTGTGCCTTTTGGACGTCCGTCAGCAGCCGCGGGACCCATCTTGCGCACACCTTTCGCATGTTGAGATCATGAAGAACTCGTAGCACAGTGTCCTTAGAGGAGTCCATGTCTGCCGCTAATGTACGTACTGTGAACCTGCGGTCCATAGCGATCCGGTCCTTCACCTTCTGTACAAGTGATATTCGCTTGGTCGCCGGTCTTCCACTGCGCGCCACATCCTCTACAGACTCCCGACCTTCCCGGAACTCCTTATGCCATCGGAACACTAATGACCGGCAGCACTTGTATTTACCGGCATTTTGCACTTCTTTAAATGTTTGAGTAGGCGTTTTCCCGAGTGCCTGGCAAAACTGTATAACCGCGCGCAGTTTCACATCACCGGTGGACGTCATGACGTTTTCGCTTGGAGAACAGTGTTTTGATGAAAAACGTTGTAACTGAGTTACTGCAGATGTTACGCCGACCAAACTTACAGGAAATGACGTTATAACGTCACGTGTAAAGCAGACGATATTTCGCGCCATTGTCACTTTATTTGCCTGATCAACGGTATGGTTAAAAAGAGTATGTTCTGTTTAACGCAAACGTTAATATGGCGTGCGCCGCTCGTCGCTTAGGTTGCTATGGAAACACTTGAGTACCGAGTAGTCGTTATGCATATTCCAATTTTTACATTATGTTTATGTTGCATATGCGCCGGCGTTTATTATTGTAAAAGTATTCTATAAAATGGCAAAAAATAAACTTGTTATGAAGAAAGTCCTTTTACTTTTGCAACAACCCTCGTATGCTTCCCAAGCGTGGTTGTTGGCACACTACAACCGACCTTTTGTCCTGACATCAAAACGTAAATAAATGATTTGATAAGCAATGGCAAATTACTCGGAGTATTTCAGTCCGACAAGAGTATAATAATAACTACCCATGAATTGTGTTGAAATAACGGGCAACGTTTTTCTTCTTTAAAAAATGTTTAAAACACGTCAAAATACTACTAAAACAAAAGTGTTCATAAAAACAATGTTTTAAGTTTTAAAGTAAAGCAACGACACGGTACGCCTGTTTGATCAGTATTTTACAATCCTGATGGTAATTTGAGCAACATATCTTGAACAGGAACTTCAGAATAACACGTTTCATTATGAACTACGCAAGTGCACTTAGTGAACTTATGTATCTCACGATTCATTAAGAACTGCGCACGATAACCGCAAAGTGGACTTGACAAAAATGATATTAATTTGTGAATATTAATTTGAAACGTACTCACCCGTCTATAAAAAGTTATCTTCGTTGATGAAGTCGATCGTGTATTTTCAGGCGCTTGGCCTGCTTCTCCGTTCATTTACCACAGCATAGATCACAAGCCTGCCATGCCTTTCCGTTCTTCAACGACGCGCCAGCATAAATCACGCGGCATTCCTGCTTCTGCGTTCTCAAACCAAAGCATGAATCATGCGCCTGGACGGCTTATTCGTTCTTGAACCACAGCATAAATCACGCGCCTGGACTGCTTATCCGTTCTTGAACCACTGCATAAAACACGTGCCTAGCCTGCTTATCCGTTCTTGAACCACTGCATAAAACACGTGCCTGGCCTGCTTATCTGTTGTTCATCAACAACATGAATCATGCGGCTGGCCTGCTAATCGGTTCTAGAACCACAGCATGAACTACGTGCCTGGCCTACTTATCCGA
This sequence comes from Corbicula japonica, assembly GCA_038501625.1. Classification (NCBI taxonomy): domain Eukaryota; kingdom Metazoa; phylum Mollusca; class Bivalvia; order Venerida; family Cyrenidae; genus Corbicula; species Corbicula japonica. The sequence continues at coordinate 459,815 of JAZAYU010000334.1, read as the reverse complement.
TCTTAAACCACAGCATGAATTACGTGCCTGGCCTGCTTATCTGTTCTTGAACCACAACATGAATCACGTGCCTGGCCTGCTTATCCGTTTCTTAACCAAACCATGAATCACGCGGCTGGCCTGCTTATTCTTTCTTGAACCACAGCATGAATCACGTGCCTTGCCTGATAATCCGTTTTTGAACCACAGCAGGAGTTATGTGCCTGGCCTACTTATCCGTTCTTGAACCACAGCATGAATCACGTGCCTGGCCTGCTTAACCGTTTTAAACCACAGCATGAACCACGTGCCTGGCTTGATTATCTGTTCTTGAGCCACTGCATGAATCACGTGCCTTGGCTGCGAATCCGTTCTTCAACCACAACTTGAATCACGTGCCTGACCTGCTAATCTGTTTTTGTAACCACAGCATGAATTACGTGCCTGGCCCACTTATCCGTTCTTTAACCACAACATGAATCACGTGCCTGGCCTGCTTATCCGTTGTTGAATCAAAGCATGAATCACGCGCCTGGTCTGCCTATCCGTTTTTGAACCACCGCTTTATTTAAAGGCAGTCTCTATTTGCATCTTGTCGATCGCTTAAAGGAGTGATTACCTATTTGAAGGTGACCGCCTTCATTAAAAGGAAATCTCTATTCGCAGCTTGTCAAACGCTTAAGGAGAGGTTCTCTATTTGAGAGTGGCCGCTTTCATAAATATGCAGTCTCATTGCCCAGCTTGTCTAACGCTTAAATGCTTTAGTTAGATGTTCTATATTTGAGGGTGGTCGCTTTCAACAATCGGAAGTCTCTGTCAGCAGCTTGTCTCACGCTTTAAGGAGATGTTCTCTGTTTGAAGGTTTCGCATTTCAACAATCGGAAGTCTCTATCAGCAGCTTGTTTTACGTTTTAAAAAGATGTTCTCTGTTAAAATGTGTCGCATTCAACAATCGGAAGTCTTAATTCGCAGCTTGTTTCACGTTTTAAGGAGATGTTCTCTATATGAAGGTGTCACATTCAACAATCGGAAGTCTCTATTCGCAGCATGTCTCACGTTTTAAGGAGATGTTCTCTGTTAGAAGGTTTCGCATTCAACAATCGGAAGTCTCTATTTGCAGCTTGTCTCACGTTTTAAACGATATGTTCTCTATTTGAAGGTTTTGCATTCAACAATCGGAAGTCTCTATTGCAGCTTGTTTAACACTTCATTAATAAAGATTTGTTCTGTAATTGAAGGTGGTCGTTTTCGTTAATTTGTAGTCTCTATTAGCAGATTGCCGAACGATTTAAAGTGGATTCTCTATTTGAAGGTGGCCGCTTTTATAAATAGGTAGTCTCTATTCGCAGCGTGTCGAACGCTTTAATGAGAGGTTCTCTATTTGAAGGTGGCCGTTTTTTCTCTATTTGAAGGTGGCCGTTTTTTTATAATAAGGTAGTTTCTATTCGCAGCTTGTCGAACGCTTTAATGAGAGGTTCTCTATTTGAAGGTGGCCGTTTTGTATTATTAGGTAGTTTCTATTCGCAGCTTGTCGAACGCTTTAATAAGGTGTTCTATGTTTGGAAGTCGTCGTTTTCATTAATAGGTCGTCTCATTTCTCAGCTTGTCTATCGCTATAATAAGATTTTCTCTATTTGAAGGTGGCCGTTTTCGTTAGTCGAAAGTTCATATCTTTTACTTGTTAAACGCTTTATTCAGATGTTCCTTATTTAAAGGTGATCGTTTCATTAAAAGTTACTCACATTTTCCAGCTTGTCTCACGTTTGAAAAGATGTTCTCTATTGATTTGAAGGTGGTTGCTTTAAATAATCGGAAGTCTCTTCTTGCAGCTTGTCTCAAGTTTTAAGGAGATGTTCTCTATTTGAAGGTGTTCGCTTTCAACAATCGGAAGTCTCTATTCGCAGCTTGTCTCACGTTTCAAGATGTTTTCTATTTGAAGTTTGTCGCTTTAAACAATCGGAAGTCTCTATTTGCACCTTTTCTCACGTTTTTTACGAGATGTTCTCTATTTGAAGGTTGTCACTTTCAACAACTTGAAGTCTCTATTCGCAGCTTGTCTCACGTTTCAAGATGTTCTCTATTTAAAGGCGGTCGCTTTCAACAATCGGAATTCTCTATCCGCAGCTTGTCTAACACTATTTATATGGATTTGTTCTGTAGTTTAAGGTGGTCGTTTTCATTAACTTGTAGTCTCTATTGGCAGGTTGCCGAACGCTTTTATCATGTTAATGAGGATTCTCTATTTGAAGGTGGCCGCTTTTATTTATCCTATTAGGTAGTCTCTATTTGCATCTTGTCGAACGCTTTAAGGTGTTCCCTGTTTGGAGGTCGTTGTTTTCATTAATAGGTCCCCTCATTTTCCAGCTTGTCTAACGCTTTTTTAAGGTGTTCTCTATTTGAAGGTGGCCGTTGTTGTTAGTCGAAAGTTCATATTCTTTGCTTTTCAAACGCTTTAATAAAATGTTCCCTATTTAAATATGGACGTTTAATTAAAAGTCAGTCACTTTTCCAAGCTTGTCTAACGCTTTTATATGATGTTCTCTATTTGAAGGTGCTCGCTGTCAACAATCGGAAATCTCTATTCGCAGATTGTCTCACGTTTTAAGATGTTCTCTTTATGAATGGGGTCGCTTTCAACAATCGGAAGTCTCTTTTCGCAGCTTTTCTTACGTTTTAGGAGATGTTCTCTATTTGAAGGTGGTCGCTTTCAACAATCAAAAGTCTCTATTCGCAGCTTGTCTCACGTTTTAACGAGATGTTCTCTATTTGAAGGTAGTCGCTTTCAACAATCGGAAGTCTCTATTCGCAGCTTGTCTCACGTTTTAACGAGATGTTCTCTATTTGAAGGTGGTCGCTTTCAACAATCGGAAGACTATTGCAGCTTGTCTAACACTTTATTAATAAGGAGATATTCTGTAAGTTAAGGTGGTCGCTTTCATTAATATGTAGTCTCTATTGGCAGCTTGTTTTACACTTTTAGGAGATGTTTCTCTATTTGAATGTTACCGCTCTTATTAATCGGAAGTCTCTATTCGCAGTCTGTCTCATCTCTATTTGAAGACGGACGCTTTCACGAATATGTTTTCTCTTTTTTGCAGCTTGAATTACGCTTTAAGGAGATTTTCTCTATTTATTTGTGGCCAATTTCATTGATCGAAAGTCTCCTTTTGCAGGTCATCAAACGCTAAGGAAATGTTCTCTTTTTAAAGGTGGTCGCTTTCTTTAATAGATAGTCTCTATTCCCAGCTTTTCTAACGCTTCAAGATGTTCTCTTTTGGAAGGTGTCCGCTTTCTTTGTGTGTTTTCTCTTGTTATAAATCACGGGTCCTTATAAGTTTTATTATTAGAATAAAAACAGAAATTGTCCTGTAACTGAACAGTGCATTTGGCAAGATATAAATGGTTCACATGTGGGTAGCCCTTAATCAGGAGTGGTCTCTGTCCTGAGGTTGAATTTAATGGGGTCGACAGTTGTTCGCAAAAGTAATCCTATCTGATGACTTACTTGAAATGTCCGTTAATTTGGCACTGTTCCAGCTCTTACAATTACTGTAGAAATGTATACATGTATCTTTCACAAAACGGTGACTAACGTTATAATATAAGAGCTCCATGAAGAGATATTTGCTGGTCTTTGTTAATAGGTTCAAAATCACAGAGTTATCCTTTGTAAAAATAAAATTAGAATTGTAGAAAGATAATTTCTGTTCAGATATGAATTTTAACACATTGTCGTTTAAAGATTAAAAATGCTGTAATAAATTATAAAACTTTCGCTGCCCCGTGTTATTGTCACTAGTCAAACGCCGGTTGTTCTCTTTATCACGGGTAACGTACATTTTACTTGATAGTTTGGAATTTTAACAATGGATGCTTGTAAGAATCAAGTCCATCGTGGATTACTGCGAACGTCTCTGACTTCCGGAGCTCTCGTTTCACATTCTGGTAATCTGATTCTGGCCTCACTGTACAGTCCCACAACTGTACAGCGACTGACTGCCCCAGCCTACTGAGAGTCTTAATCAGTTCTCGGAGACAGGAGCTTTCCATTGATACCATGCGTAGAGAAATGTAGTCAAGTTTTGTCATTTCGGTAGACAGGCAGAGTCTCCTGTCACCGAGATCTGTGCAACTTATATATAGCTGTTCCAGCCGTAGTAGTGCCGAAAGGATTGCTATTATACTTGATAAGGCAACATCATCAAGTCTAGTTAGCCCAAGTGTCTTTAAGTTTTGAGCAGCTTGTAGGCTCGTAAAATATTGTTTTGTCACACTTGAAGATAGTTCTCCTATAACGCACTCTTCCAGATGTTCAGCGTTTACGTGTAGCTGTGATACGGGCACTCTGTTCAGACCAAAGAACTGTAAGTTAACATGTCGGGACATGTCCAACACAACACCACGACACACCTTGTGATCACTGCAGACGATACTGTCCATGCGGATCTTTGTCATTGTCACCCGTGATGTGATGAATGATGTTACTTTATTCAGCTGGTTGTGTGTGAGACTGAGACCGGAGAGACGGAGAGCTTGTAATAATGGCATGCTGAGAATGGTCTCTTCACATCTATCTGATAACACTGTTATTTCATTATAATATATACCCTGTTTAAAATTCATATAGCGTAATGACAAACATCGTAATGTATCCATCGACTGGGTAAGAAGCTGCTCCACATCCGGTTGCCTAGCAACAGCCACTAGTAACAGATTGTCCAGGGAGTGAATATTATGTAGATCCAGCGTCTCAAGAATCTGTGTGACTTCCGCTGTAGTCTGGCATCGCTGTATGGATAGAGATTTCAAACTACCGTGGTTATCATGAATAATTGTTTGTAAAGCTGACATATATTCTTCATGATTTGTGTCTTTATCAATCAGGATGTCCTCTAAAGGTAAAGGTTTATATTCTTCTCCACTGACCCCCATTTCACGGGTACAGTCTTTTTGCAACGTTTGATATTTTAATAAAATATCATAGTTAGAATCGCCTGGTTTTGTAAATGCTTTTGCTCTGTAATTACACGTAATTTCTTCCGATGATACAACGTCCTTTATCTTGTGCGATATCTCGCTATACGCTTGGGGTCTGAATCCGCTTAGAAATATCAAAACATTTGAAACTTCCAGAATTGTCGTTAGCGACGTACACTTATGGAGAACAATTTCTTGAACCTTTGTTCTGCCTGCAGTAGTAGATTCTGTGTTTGCCTGAATGTAGAATGCCGCGAAAAATTCTTGTAAAGATTTATGCTGGAATGCTACATTACTAAGCCGCTGTGAAACGTGCCCATATACTTTATTTTGCGACAGGAATCCGAGCTTCAGACAATAATCTAATTCTTCTGGATTTAGAAATGTTCTTACGAATGTGACGTCAAGTACCAGACGCTGTATGTTTTCTACGTCAAACAGTGCAAAGAAAGCTAACTTGCCGAGTTTTAACAACAAAGACAGATGTTGCATACAGTATGGTTTCTCCAACATACAGTTTG
>JAZAYU010000334.1:322260-453838 GCA_038501625.1 Corbicula japonica | reverse complement strand
TATTTTATGAGTTATGCCCCTTTCAAATGCAACTTTAACCTGAAACTTAATGTTGCCTATAACTTTGAAAGTACTTGTCCTATTCACTTTGTATTTGGAATATATCATTAGCACGAATAATGCCATCTGTGACGACAAGAATGATAACTCAAGTTTCAAATTTTTTTTAGTTATGCCCCTTTCAATTGCAATAACATGAAACTTATTGTTGACTTTAACTTTGAAAGTACTTATCCTATTCACTTCATACTTACAATATATCATCAGCATGAACAATGCCTTCTGTGACAACAAGAATGATAACTCCAGTTTCAATATTTTTTTAGTTTTGCCCCTTTCAAATGCAACTTTAACCTGAAACTTAATGTTGCCTATAGCTTTGAAAGTACTTGTCCCATTCACTTCATACTTGAAATATATTATCAGCATTAACAATGCCATCTGTGACGACAAGAATGATAACTCCAGTTTCAATATTTTATGAGTTATGTCTCTTTAAAATGCAACTTTAACATGAAACTTAGTGTTGCCTGTAAAATGGAAAGTACTTGTTCAATTATTCACTTAAATGTAATACTTTGAAAAATTATCTGCATTTATAAACCAATTTTTGGAGATTATAACTCAGGTTTCACCATAATTTTACTTATTCCCCTTTTAAATGCAATTTAGATGACACTTGTGTTCTGTGGTGTAGTATTCAAATCAACTTAAATAAAATATTTTTATTATATATGATGATACATAGGCCCACATTTCAACTTTTTCCATGCAGGCGACACATGTGTTCCGCTGAACACAACATTCTAGTTGTAAACAGTATATTTTAGTTTATTTGTAATGTTTGAGCTGCCATAACGCTCTGTCAACATTGCAACTGGTAAATTCATGTATCATGTCAGTGGGTGGGGTACAAATCCATTGCATTCGGAAAATGTAATATTTTTCCGAATCTGGATATTTTCAGATGGAAATTCAGGTTCCTGTAAATTGTAATCTGATGAATAATCAGTGTTCATTTATATTGACATGCAGCCAGACTGGTTTAGGTGGGGCGACAACTAGTTCTATCCACAAGGTTTAGCCAGACTGGTTTAGGTGGGGCGACTACTACCCACAATGTTCATGCTCTGGGCACAAAAATACAGTATGAATGGACTTAGAGCAATTTGATGTTATTTATTATGTGTTCTGTTTCAACAGTGCAACAGTAATTACTATGCTGATATAATATTGTAAATGAATCACTTCATAAATTAGAAATTTTCTACAGAACAATGTTAATTATTACCTCAAAAACCTAATGCAAATAATGTAAATTCAGTATTGAACAGTTTGATCTCGTGTGGCATTAAAATAAAGTTTAAAACTTTCCCCAAATCTGTTATCCATACTGAATGGGTGAGATCTGTAACCATTTACAAAATTAAATATCTTACCAGGATTTCCACAAGAGAAACATTTACATCACCCATTTTATGTATCACTCAAATTAAGAGGTCGCAAATATTGCAAATAGCAAAAAAAACATGCTAAAATTTCAAAAAATGAATTTTGGGGGAAATACTTATTGCCGCCTAGATTTTAGTAAATTAATGTATTTAGCTATGGATGTGGTAAATGTTTGCAAGCTCAATTTAGTCTAATTCATGTTCTAATTACCAAGCACATACTAAAACAAAAGAAAAACAATTTGCATGAACCTCTGAAATTCATGGACAATATACCAAAGCAACTAATACCTGAAATAAGTATATGCTGGTCTACAATGTTTAGAGCCAATCCGTCAAAATAATGTTAGGGTTTTGAAGAAATTGAAGGAAAGCTTAATTCCTACTTTCACTTTCTACTTTCACTTTGAACCAGAAAGTAAGATTTCCTTGAATTTCTTGAAAACCCTAACATTATTTTGATGAATTGGCACTACATCCCTAGCTTAATACATTTAATAACTAAAATATAGGTGGCAATAAGTATTTCCCCAAAAATTCATTTTTGAAATTTTAGCCTATTTTCGCCATTTGCAATGTTTGCAATACCTCAAGTTTCATAGTGTTAAATTAAGTCTTATTAATAGTAGAATTGCCTAACAACAAAGTAACGATAAATTATGAAATGAAAAACAAATACTTAAACTTTTTTCACTACAAATTATTACAAATAATAAAAATGAATGTATTACCTCCCTTTTGATGTTAGACCAGTATTCAGTATTGAAATGAACCTGGGTTTACACAGTGTTTCAGCTTAATAATTTTGATGTAACAAGTATTTATAAGCTTTCCAATACAAATTGTTTTAAAGTAAAATCAACCAAAACTACTTAAGACATTTATGTCTATTTAATTCTATGATTTTTACCCATACTTGAATTCTGACCAGCAATGTAAAATAAATTACCAGTAGTTATTTGGAAAGGAATCCCTTTGTAAATTTTTAATGACAACCCAATTGACAAGTTAAACACATTTTTGGCTTTTTGCAGTCACATGTTTTTTTCCAATGATGGATAGCAAAATAACTGTGCATGTAATGAAACACATAATAACTTCTCTGGCAGTGATGCAACAATATGGATACTCACTTAATCCAGTTAATCAATATAACTTTATGAAATATTCTTGAATCATGAATGGCTCTTGGAACAGGCATATTAACTACAAAACAAATGACATCACTCTTTTTCAAACCAACTAGTAAGTTAAATGTTGAGCATGCTTATTGATGTCACAAGGAAAAACATTTTGCACAGTCCAAAAGATTGTTTGTGACTTTTTGTAGACACACCTCTGACTGAATGAATTCCAATGCAGAATAGAAACAATCTGAAGAAAGTGATTATAGCAAAGGAAAAATGAGAGTAAATTAATATTTTTATGATCACTAACTTAAAAAATAAAATCATTTATTATAAAGAATATTTGTAATTTGATCAAAGATCAAAATAATTGTTATAATTTTGTGTTTTTTAAATATGTATTTCAGTGTTATAATCAGATGAAATAAATGTGACATCTCTGGTTCAAAAACATGGAATTTGAAGAGCAGAGGAAGAAGGCTAATGGTATATTTAATTTTATTAGTTGACTATTAACAAGGCTCTCACCTATCAGGGTGAAGTTTTGTCATAATTTACTGAATTATGGAGAAGTTTGCAGTCAAAGACATTCTTACCCTATATATTAAATACAAAATGACCTCCCAAAGCTGAACGAAGAGAGAAGTCTGGTAACTTTTGATGGGACTACTTCCTTCAAGTCTCTCTCTAGTGAGAGCACTGTATGCATATACAGTACAGGTATTCCATACTTTGTCCTTTTTTCATGACTGCAGTGTAGCGAAATCTCGAGGCATGTCATCACATGACCTGATCATGCAATAATCCTGGCAGACACTACATTGTATATCCCATTCATACTTAATATTTTATGATGGCCCAGCAATTACAATATCTGCTCAGAACCCCTGTATTGGCCCAGAACTTTTAGTCTACATATGAATTTGATGTTTTTATTCTGTTAATTAAAAAAATATCACTCAAGTATATTCCTATTGACCATGTTATTGGGCCTCGGGCTGTCATATATACCCTCGGCCTTCTGCCTCAGGCGTATATGACTACCCTTGGCCTAATAACATGGCCTTGGCCTATATAATATTCATCTGTGGGCCACCTTGCACAAACACGATGTGTTCTTGTGGTTGCTTGTTCATTTATCAAGTAGGGTAATTTCATATGAATGTGTCTCAAAAATCCAATGCTGTTTCTGTTTTCTCGGTTAATAACTTGACCCTTTACTCCATTTACATGCCATTTTACCACATGGGCAACCAGTGTAACTCCAGATCAGATATGAATAGCACAGATGTACATGTAGCTCCAGATCAGCTTGCACATCAGACATTTTTGTGGATGATCTGTATCTACCCTGTTCATTAGATACATTTAAACTAAAGCTCTTTAACACTTTTTATTGGAAGCAGATGTGTCAGCACCTAACCTAGATCTACAATAGATGGTCATGTGTTAAAATGTGTATCATACGAGTAAAATGGAGTATCAAAATGCAAGTGTATTATTGTAATAATTAAATATTTACAATATATATACACATTTTCATGCCTGTGCAACCAGTGTAGAGATACAGATCTACACTGGTCACATTGTGGTCAGAAATAACCTATTTAATAAAAAAGCTAACAGTTTAGATCCTAATCAGGCAGTATGGATGTGTCGGCTGATCTAGATCTACACTGATCACCCATGCCACAAAGGCATAAACATGGAGGAAAAGGTTACATGGGATAAATTGTCTAGGAGCCTAAAGGAATTGAAAATGGCACAAAGCTTACATCAGAAAAACCTCTTTTGTGTGATATTTATAAAAAATACATTAAAAACAAATTATGACAACAGTGTAATCTGTTAACTGTTAAACTGCAACAGCTATTTATGTACATATTCAAAAAGTACAGTGAAATTGACTTGGGTTATTTGTTATGATTTAAAATACAACATTTATTTTCAGCCATGTGTACCATCAGTCTAGTAAAAGCTGTGGACTTGAAATGTTTGCGGAATTGGTAGAAAACTAGGGAGCAGAATACGAATGTTACTGTAAAAATGGAGACAAGGTTTGTATTTTTTTATTTCCATGTATTAGAGCTGCATGACTGTATGATAGAGACACTTAATCTATCTGTTAATTTTGGTATTTGTATCTTGTAACTAGAAAACATAAAATTGTGTTTGTATGTATGTGAAGACTTGTAAGACCTCAGTTCACAAGAAAATTAATCAACCTATAAAAAGTTACTCTTTTGTTTTTGACCCTTTCTTCCATGAATACATGACATGAGTGACCAGTGTATATCCAGATCAGCAGGCATATCTGTGCAGTCTTAATAGAATCTACATGGTTCATAATAAGATTTACGAGGCTATTTCTTACAAACATGCAAACAGTGTAGATTCCAATCAATCCAGATCAGACACCATAATTATATTGTTTGTGACAACATGCTTGAGCTGATGTAAATTTTGAGGTCAATGTCACATTTGATGGAGTTAATCCCTTTCTGTAATTTTATTTTAACAGAAAACTTAATGTTGACTATAACTTTGCCTTTTCTTAATATTTCTACATCAAACTTTCAAATAATATTGCTGATGACAACACACTCATCATGATTCCAAGTTCTTTATGTCAAGATGGGTCCCCCCCCCTCTTGTTCTTGAATTTTATAACCTTACATAGCTCCCAGGGAGACATAAGTGAACACCCACCAAGTGTAACTTTTTGGTGGATTCTGGAAATTAATAACCAAAAATTACCCGTAATTTAAGGAAAACAAAGACACTTCAGGTAAAATCGCAAGGGTCAGAATGATTTTTTAATTATTTTTTTTTAATTTTCAAAAGTCAAAAGGTTATTTCCTGGGTCAAATGTCTATATGATTAAGGCATTTCCAAGGCGTTAAGGTTCATCATAAGAAATGAGAAAAATATGGTCAGTTTCAAAACATACACCACAACCAATGAACAAAAATGAGAACCCAGGGGTTACCATGTCAAGAGTCAGGATAAATGTAGTATTGCCAGGGCAAGAAAATTAATATTATTGGACAAAACTAATTTATTGTCAAATATTTATCAGTTTCTAATTTCGACAAATAAATTTTAAAAAAAGCACAGACACTAAATTATGCTTGAACTTCAATATGAATAGGTAATTTGTTGAAATTAATATTTCAGGATAACAGCTTCACATGGAATGCTGTGAGGAGACCAGTTTGACAATTCTGTCTATGACTGTCTGAGGGAGCATACATACTTTATATTGCCACTTATTCCTGCGATGGAACATGCTGCTTTTGTAACAGACAAGAATAAAAAAATCACAAATGTCGATACAAATAGTGGGTGCGAAAATGAGACAATTGATATAAATATAACAAAACGTTAGAATGTGCACCACATTGAAAAAGCATCAGTTGACAAAAAAGCATCAGTGTAATTGTGTGTTTGCACATTATTTGCTGAATAATAAAACTATTGGAAAAAAAACCATTGTGTCGCTTGTAGTTTTATTTTAAATCATGTGACCCAATTCTGTTTGTTGATTTCAAGTTTAAATATCAAAGACAATGACAAGCTTAGCTACTTTTTGTGTCGCCCTTTTTGAAGAAATGGCGATTCATAGGGATCGCTTTGTCCTTAGGTCCATTCGGGCCCACCGATGGCACTTGTTGGGTACCAAAATACCCAACAAATGCCCATCTGTGAGAAATTTCCATTCATTCCGTTAGTCTGTTATTGGGTAGTTTTTCGCTTGTTGGGTAGTTTTAAACAAAAGAAATACCCAACAAATGCCCATCTGTGTGAGCGTCCGTCCGTCACGAAAACTTAACGTTGGCCATAACTTTGCCATTTCTTAATATTTCTTCATGAAACTTTCAAATTATATTGCTTATGACCACAGGCTCATGATGATGCCAAATTTTTTAGGTCAAGGTCACATTTGATGGAGTTATGCCCTTTTTGTACTTTGATTTTGACATGAAAACTCAACGTTGACTATAACTTTGCTATTCCTCAATATTTCTTCATGAAACTTACAAATTATATTACTTATGACAACACGCTCATGATGATGCCCAATTCTTTAAAAAAAAGTGAAATAAGCATATCAGGAATCGCCACATTCAGAAAAAACAGCCTTCCCACAATTTAGATATGTGACAGCTATTCTTTAACGTGGTACGTGGTACCAAGTGCACGCTGATGCTCAAGTCTTAAGTGATCGAACACGTAACTATAATTTGCTTTTCATGCAGAATCCCAAACTTCTCAACAACTCTTTTTGATAATTCACCTTGCTAACTCTGTCACGGCATCTATTGATACTGTAAACTATTTTGAAATACTCTCGGATGAACCTGAGAGACAGCCATTCTCACCTACCTTAGATTGCCTACTCTAACCCAATACTCAAACTTAAGTACTATTTCATTGAACAGTTCCTTAGATCTCCTCAACATGTTTCATTACCTTTAAAAACCAGCCAAAAGCAACCACGCAGGCGTGACCAGTTGCAATACCTTAAGCGTATCATGACGGTAAACTTCCAGAGCATGAGGAAAACATGATCTTCATTATGTCTACTTCTAACGGAATCAGCTCTTGTCATCATAATCGGCTATGAAACCTGGGTTTAAGGTTATAAGACTGAGATTGGAAACCATCTAAAACATCTCATCGATCCACATGGCGGGTCATTCACGTTTAATTGTTTATACAAAAAATAAAAATTAGCCATTTCGTATGCATTCGCGTTAAAAAAGAAAGTAAAAATACTATATGCCAAGATACATTTGTAAATTCACTGTGTGCGGAGGGCAGTAATTAATGTGGTGAGCACGTGTGGCCCAACCAAATTGCTATTTCTTTTTGGAGGCAATAATATGTTTAAATCAAAATACCTTCCAGCGAAGCTAACAACAACTTCAAAACTTTCCGCAGATGGCAGTCTCCCGTGAAGGACTCAGTATTACTTCAGGACTCAGTAATACTGAACCACCTACAAAGTGAGAAAAGACAGACATGTGTTTTTTAATCCATCAAAATACGAAGTCATACGAATTTAGCAGGAACCCTAATCAATGCCACATATAACCCTTGTCAATTACCTCTCTAATGTAATGTGGAAAGTATCTTGGAGTTAAAATCTCGGACGTCATGAGCTGGAATGCTCGAAACAAAGAAAGCAAATAACAGCAGCTAATTCTTGAGGAGAAACGGTGTATGCTACCCATGTAAAACTTTTGTGATGAAAGTGAAATATGCATATCTGGAATAGCCACACTCACAAAACACAGCCTCCCGACGTAGCAAAAAAAGAAGAGAGGGAAAAAGAGCTTGTTTTAAGTAAGTCAAATTCAAATAAGACCCCACAGACAATTAACGAAACAAAAAAACAATTGGGGTTACCGCCTTGGAACGGTTAGTGGCAAAACACTTGGGGTTTAAACCAGGTTCTATGGTGCACTAATGTCACACTTGCCCCAACAGGTTCTCATATCACAAATTAGTTCAAGTTGTCTTGGTGAAATAACCCCAACCCACCCATCAGCTTAACAATGCTGACTGCTAAAGTACACAAAAATATAAAACACAAGAAGCTAATAGCATTGAAAACCCAAAAGGGCGGGTAATTACTGATCTTACCGAGACCAGAGTACCAGGAATCAAATCAGCAATAACACTATGACAGCGATAAAAAAATCAAGCTTCTAGGTTGTTTTGTTTTTTTTTAAGATTTCCTCATAAACCTTCATAAACTCTTAAACCCCTGCCACAGTCGTGAAAGTCGTCGCTGATACAATCTAGGATTGCTTTACAAATAAAAACCTCTGGAAAAGAAAGATGCCATTTAAATTGGATAAAATTTACACTTTTCCGTCAAAAATTATAGAATTAAATATCAAAGTCGCTGCAAATAATTTTCAACTAACATATTTTAACTTTTCGAGTAAAAAAGTGTAGCTGACTTATTTTGTCGACAGGTATTCATGCACGAGCGAGTGAGATATTGATGTTTACGTGAAGTATTATATTCAAATCCGGAATGTTACCTCAAAAAAAATCTTTAACAAATACCTAGTATTTCAACCTTATTTACATTTTATGAAGTTATGGTACCGAGACTGACTTTTAAAGATATCCGGCTAGCATGTAGAAGAGGTGGCGGAGAGATATGCTGTAATAAAATGTTTGACAGGCATCTGCATGCATTGACAGGCTTGATTGCAGGTAGGAAACAAACATTTATCAGCAATTGGAAAAAATATTCCATTAATTAAGAAAATCTTACCTTGTAAGTCGTTGATGTCCTCATATTTAACATAGACGTCAAACTAAATAATCGTGAAATCCGGCAGTCAGTAGATCAGTGTAAAATCGTAAGAATGTTGATTAAATATATTTCGATAACACAGACATTCTTTTGAGACGTTTTTCAGCATAGAAACTAGACATCTAATTTATTGAAAATGAAAATCAATGTGATACTGTTGTCGATCCAGAAGCCGAAAAACTTGTCAACCATGAAGTAAGACTGCAACGTTCTGTTTCGCTGAATTTTGATCGAATCACTTTTAAAATCTTTATACCTGATTCGACACATCACTAAACATTGTTGACAAGATGATGTAACTTCAACAAAACAACGCTAATTGTCACGTTTTCAATTTTTTAAGTATCACTTATGTTTTACATATGACGAAGAAATATTTCGAAGACAAACTCCAATTGAAAGGAAGTCTTTTATATTTAACTGCACGGTGAACACTGAATAACGCATGCATGCTGGGCATAATATTTGCTCCTGTCAATCTTATCGAATTACAAAAATAATATAAGTTTATGTGATAATGTAAAAATATCATTGGGTGAAAGCGAGAATGTTCTAAGAAATAAAGAAAGGTAGAACCCCTCGATATGACGTGTAGGTTTAACAAACAGAAAAACGGAGAGCCAACAGACGGAATCCCGTAGTTGTCATTTTCTTTTATCCTTGCACCTTGTTGATTTAGCACATGTGCACTAACTGTGATACAGTTAAGAGTGCGTACTTATTTCACTTGCAAGTGCCATAAGCTACAAGCTACTTACCTATCACGTGTTTGCATGCTTTTGCATGCAAGATTGTCCAGTAAATTGTTGGTTTGGAGTTTATTGACCGAGATAACGTGTACGTTTTGTTTTGTAATACTTTGAAAAGCTGACGGCGCAATTGTTGGGTTAGTGAATCTTAAAACCAGCTGCATACTGCTTGCGACTAACCACTGAGCATGTACACGTTTTTTTTTTCGATTTCTAAATACTTAGTGCGGTCTCTTCCATTTCCTCAACTTTAAAAACAAAAAAATATTTTAAACGTTGTGGTTGTGAAAAGTTATTTTATGGCGCCATGCGTTATATTTCGATCTCGTTTTTAACGATCTATACCGAAGTCATTGTGTAATAATATGGCTTAAGGAAAGCAACTTGAATCATGTTGAAGTACGGATGTTTCGAAGATGTGTACTTTGTTAAACAAATGACAGAGGACGACGACAAAAATCTCATTGTTTCCATGAAACAAAATGGTTATCGGACTATGGTAATTTAAAAGCAATGGGAAGGAGGAAATCTACAATCAATATGTTGTAAAGCAATTTAAGAGCAGTGACAATGCAGAAAACAAACCAATAAGTGGTCATCCTAAATTTGTCAGTGAATGGGGAAAAGAAAAACTTTCTCGGATAGTTAAAAAGGACAGAAAGTCTACCTCGGTGGGAAATTACTCCCTGATACAACAATTTCAGCTGTGAAGAATGTTCTCTCACAACTTTACAAAGAAATTTGTATTCCGAGGATTTTAAGAGGCGATCTATAAGAAAGACTATCACAATCTCGGCTGTCAATCGGTGTAGTACAGAATTAACATGGAAAGTTGAAGTCCTATTAAAAACGGGTATTTCTGGACGAATTATGGGGATATTCCGGTCTTATTGAGATAAGAGGGTTCCTAGAAAATGCTAAACTATGATATTTGTGAAAATATAACTTTTATGCAGTATTTTGGCAGACTCTTGCCAACGCAATTTAAATATATCGTTATGAAAATTCGATGCCATAATTGTCAAAATGTTTGTCATTAAAAGCCAATAAAAGAACTTTTTTCAACGTCTGTTCTGCAGAAATCGGAAACGAACGAATTGGTCTCCGTTGTTGGAAATCGATTTGAAAGAAGCAAGGCATCAGAAATCTATTTATAAATTTATAGGTTTGATTTTTACTGACTCCCGTCCTAAGTTCTATTTTACACTACTTAAATGGTCGTGTTTTATCCATTACTGATGTAGCATGCCTTTGTTTTCCACGCTTTAAAAGTGAATACTACGTCTCATTAGCTTCCTCGAGACTATTGTTCTCTGACTGATTGCAAATAGTACGCGCATTAATGACAAGATTGAATCCTGGACTATGTGTTACTGGTTTTCTCCGATTTACACCACTTGGTAAAAAAGACACGTTTCTTGTAAGCTTATAATTGCAACTCAAACAGTAATTCTACAGAATAACGAAAGTAAAAGCACCAAACAATGAAGTTAACGTCATTATCATTACTACAGATTACCAGTTCCAAATGTTGTGGCGTAAGTCCATGAACATTGTTTGCTTGTTGTTGTTTTTTTGTTTTGCTTGGAAATATGGTTCACATGGATTGTAATGCAAGTATTTCCGCGACAGGTTTCTATCAATAAAGCCTTTATTAATATGACAAGTTGCAGTGAAAAAGCATTTGGTATCATTGTTGCAAGAATTCGAAATTGAGACTGGTTTTTACGATGCGCGGATATCGAAATGGATATAATACACTTGCAGTGACTTGGAGTTAAATGAACTTTCGATTTTGCAAACTCAGGTTGTTGGGTTGGTTGATTGATTGGTTTGTCGGTTGGTCTGTTGCACACACTTCGTCTACAACTTTCAAGATCTTGAGTTTAATCAAATGTTCATGTGTATATTTTTGAGACATATTTTTTTTCATGTGGATAAATTGACTATTTTTGAAGGAAATTATGATTTATAAAATATTTTGAGACGCAAACTTCTTCTACAGTTTTCAAGATATTAATTTGAAACTTTACACAAATGTTTGGCATAAAGTGTAGATATGCTTAATATATTTTTCGTGTGGATAGTTTCATTATGTTAGGGAGGGAGAATGATTTAATAAAATCTTGTGACACGAACTACTAAAGCTTTCAAGATAACGACTTGAAACTTTAAACATATGTTCGGCATGAAGTGTACATGTACGATATCTATAATTTTCAAGATATTCACTTGAAACTTTGAACATATGTTCGACATAATATGTAATAGATGTGTTAGACATTTTTTTGATTTAGAGACTTTAAACTTTAAACAAATGGTTCGCATAAAGTACACGTGTCTGTGACTTATATAATATGGATTCTTGGGGAATCATGATAATAAAACAGTTTGTGACACGAGCTACTCCTACAGATTTTAATGTATTGACCTGAAACTTTAAACATATGTTCGTCATGAAGTGAAGGCGTCCATGGCATTTTTTCATGTGAGTCAGTCTTTTTTGCTGGAAGCAGGATTTAACAAAATAATTGCTGTACATCATAAATCAAAATAAACTGCTTCTACTGTTTTGAACATACTATGAACTTCTGACATTTGTTCGTAAGAAAATGTAGTTATGTGTGAAATAATTTCATGGATTCAAAAGGACTTAAAGCTGATAAAATGGTTTCGAGAAACGTTTTTAAGCTCCATTAAAACATCCTGCCTGATGATTTGTTCAAATATAAAAGAAATACGCCAGATATTTAATAAGGAGTTAATGCAACAAAAATAAATAATTAAATCAACAGAGGACATAAATCTAAAAAAGGTTGCAAAAAATCTTACGGTCATAAACTATGGGATATTGATGCCAGAAGATATGGTGGACGGACATTATGAAAAGATTTAAAAAGGTTACTAACTGTAAGAATGTTGTCCTCCAATCAGACTAAGGGAATCCTTGAACTCTGTGGAGTTGTTGTTGTTGTTTTTTTCAAATAAACTGTCAGGATTTCCGAGGATCGGCCTAATTGAAATCCATTATGAAATCCAAACGAACATAAGCATAACATTCAAAGCAATTATTCAATAAATTGGCAGAATGCAATATGTCATGTACATGTATGTTATCATGAATTTAAACTCGAAAGTCAGTTAGTGGCGGATTTCAAATATTTCCGCAACAAAAACTTCTGCTAAAAGTAAAATCCAAAATAGTATTTGTATGTAATAGTCAAAGATACGAATTATAAAAGTTATGATAAATATTAATAAATTTATGCCTAAAGTTTGTCTGTATGACCACTCGCAGGAACTTTAGCAGGTATGTACATGTTTTTACAATTTAATCTGGTGATTTCAGTATTTCTCAATGATTTTAAGTTAGTCCATTATTAATACAACATCAAAATGTTTCAGAAGAGTAATAAAAATGGTCATATCCTTACAGTTTCTACAAAACCATACCATTTGATGAACATATACTTAAAGAAATTAGAAACGCAACTTCTTTAAACAAGAATATAAATGTTCCAATACTTCCTAAATATTGCTGCATGCCTAATCGTTACTGCAGTTCGTTACAGTTAATTATCGACCGATCAACGCCTTCGAGTGACAGCTAAATTGAGTATGCTTCGCCTAAGTGAAGACCAATGTATGGATGCCGTTAGGACGTTGATGAACGGAAGTTCGTAGCATAACGTTGCCCGTCACTTCAGAGTGCATAAGAGCACTACATCAAGGTTGTTTGATCGTTTACGTACATTGTACCATTGGCACCACCAACGACCGTCCTCGACCTGGCCATCCCCGAGTGACGTCGCGTCGGGAAGACGCTTTCATAAGGGTGACGCACCTACGTCATAGCTTCCAGAACCTGAACAAACTGCCGGAACACTAAGAGGACACTAAGAGGTCTCCACAACAACAGACTGTCTGCGCGAACAGTTCCGGACAGGCATCTGGAGGCTGATATTTGAGCGCGTCAACCGTACATAGGGTTGCGTTTGACAAGAGCTCGACGCCAACGTCGTATGAACTGGCTGCATCTCCATCGCCCCAGGGTGTTTTCTATGGCCCGTCAGAGGAGGGTGTTGTATTCGGACGAGTCTCGTCTTCCGATTTTTTTTTTCGTTCTGATAGAAGACAACGTGTGTATCGACGTAGAGGCTAACGTTATGAGACGCGTGTGTTAGGGAGGTAGATAGGTTCGGAGGCGGATCTGTAATGGTGTGGGCCGGTATCGCTCACAGACACAAAACGGATCTATTTTTCATTGATAGGGCGTTGAATGCACATCGATACAGCGACACTATCTGTCAACATGTTGTTGTTCTATTTGTTCAACGTCATGGCCTGACGTTTCAACAAGACAACGCGCGCCCTCATGTCGCCAGGATCTGCAACGACTATTTTTATGCAAAAAACGTCTATTTTCTGCCTTGGCATGCATTAAGTTCCGATCTTTCATTCATTGAACATTTTTAGGACAAGCTGGATAGGCTTATCCGAAAACGTCAAAGCTCTGACGACACATGGCGAATTGAGGCAGGCATTGAAGGAGGAGTGGAACATCATTTCAATTCGTGAAATAAACGGTTTCATGAACTCCATGCACAGGCGTATTCGAGCTGCTGTGGCAGCAAACGGAGGTCATACCAAGTATAAACAATTTCGTTAGTGCATCTTAAAGACGTCACTGTTTTAGAGTTGATTCTTCGGAATACTTTTTAAGTCACTAAATTGGTTTCACGTGTGTTAATAATTGTTTATGTTAAAAGGAGAAACATAAAATTTAAATAAAATTTAAAAAGTAAAGAAATATACCTTCCTAAAGTTGGAGTTGCGTTTCGGATGTCCATTAATATATATAATATAAATGTAATCATTTAAAAATGCAGATACTGATTAATAATGTTCCGAATATAAAAACATTTTCTTCACAAGTTAGAATCTTGTCAGGGCATTTAGTATATTAAAAACCCGAACAAATAATAATTTTCAGGAAATGATTCCTAAGACTCCATTTTCCTTTTTTTTAAAAATCAAAACAATTTAAAATATCCTAGCTGGTGAAGCGAGAAAATTGTGCAGTATGCTCCGGTAAAGGTAAAGTCAACATTTTTTTTTCAAGAAAGGGAGGTGGTCAATACTGACTCAATTTTATTTAAATTTCAGGCATTTCTTTGGAAAACGGGGAATGTAATCGATCAATATTGGATTTAACTTCACGTTGGTATAATATGAGACCAATACATCAAAACATCGTAGAGTTATGACGAACTTTCCGCGCCTTTACAAATACCTATAATTATCCTAAAAAGTCAATAGATTTTTCGATTACTTTTTCTCCCGTTGTTTTATCTACAATCCTCACTGCTATTTCTGTACCTCCAAACAGGAAGGTAATTCCAAATGTTCTCTGTTTTCCCATGGATGTGTCAAGCAATGGAACTGATAAGTTTCCAATTTGGTTACAACTGCATTCAGTCACGAACTGTGGATTTTTTTCCGTTGAAGCATATATTTTCAGAGTGATTTTTATCTGATCATCGAAAATAGGACTAACAATTTTTTCTTTTGATTCCTCTCCAATTTTTACAGTTTGACCAAGTTCTGCATATTTTGAAAATAGGTCCCAGCAGCGCAAGTCTCCATTTTCATCTATTTCTTCAAGACCCGTAGGGTGCGTGCAATATGGCGACGTCTTATGAGACGCGTTCGTTCCATATGTAAACTTGCAAATTCTTTCAACAATTGTCATCGGCTTGTGTCCAAAGATGACGGCCCCTTTCATAACGGCGAGACCGGCTTCATCAGGAATGATGACTTTCAAGCTTCTAAACCTCTCTTGTATGTTCTCTTGCAGCATGGGTGACTCAGAAAACCCACCGACCATGACAATTGCCGAGCAATCGGAAACAACAGGTTTTTTCAGTAGCATTTCTACATGATGAAGTATGTTTTTGACAATATCTTTGAAGAAAGATCTCATAATGTCAGCATCAATCCTTAATTTGTCTCCTTCCATTATCAGCTTCTCCCGGTAACTGCTTTGCTGAATTGTGTTTTTCAATGTGAGACCGGTCATTTCGTTTACAAGATCACACAAGGCTAGTGGAATGCGGAATGTGATTTTTTCGTCTTTACTTGGCGAAGTCGTTCGCTTTTTAATTTCGAAATTTCGGTACAAATCTATGTAATCTTCCATATGTTGTTCTTTAAAACTGGAGATCACCGCTTTTCCTATTAAATAAAATGTTCAGGAATTATGCGACTTGTATTCTCAAATAAAACAAGAAGAGGATATGCGAAATATACACATAGGGATTACTATTTTAACCTAGATATAGGTTGCACCTACTTCGTTTTGTCCCCGTGAAAGATTGCAAGAGGCCTACATCTGACAGAAAAAATTCATAACAGAAACAACGCGTCAACGCGTCAGACTACATGTATGCTCATTATAAATCACGATGGATGGTGTAATAAAGAAAATAGTTTTAGGAAATGAATGGATCAAATTATACCATCGAGTAGTTTTGCAAAATCTAGCAAAAGAGGCATTTTTTAAAGTTGGAGTAGAGTTATGGGTCTTGATGGACACTGATTAAAATAAACTAGATTTTTGTCAGCAAATGGATAAAAATAAAAATTCAAATACACTAAAAAATCTGCAATTTTTTACCTGTCAATTCTTATATAATGGCAAACATTTCAATAAAGCAAATCTTGACCTCATATACGTGTGTTGCATTAATACATAAAATGCAAGAAGAACATCTCAAAAAGCATATACGACTAACTATATAAATTTAATTTATAAAAAACTGATTTACATTAGATAGTTGAATCAATTAACTCAAAGGATGTTTAATTATAAAGACTTACCGACAAGTTTACCCAGAAAATCTTCAAAAGCAGCGTCAACATTGGTACCGCCCCATGCTCCCCCACTTGCTCTGTGAAGCTCACGAAGTTCGTTGTCATTAACTACTTCATGCACTGTGATATCTACAGTGCCACCTGTTAAAAAATCAATACAAACTGTTTTGAAAGCAGTGTTTTAAACTATTGTTTGAAACTAAAACCGTTTCTTTACTAGCATACGTGTGTAAAAGTCGAGCATGGTATATTATTAACTTCGATTCCATAACATTGAAATTATATCTCAACAAGTCTTTATATTCGAATAAAAATTATTAAGCTGTAGTGTCGATAGAAGTATCTAGAAACAGAGATAAATTATATGTTTTATGGGATAGTAGTGTAGAGTAATGTACACGTTTTATATTAACAAATAAATCGTACAAACGATCGCAAGGTAAAATGTTAAACAGGAAAAAAATAAAGAATAACCTCCAGCATCTAAAACAAGGTACTTTGTGCCCTTCTTGAACTTTGCCAGTGAAATTTTGTCTCTTCCTAAGCTCTTTTCTACAGGAATGTGCCGACAGAACAGTGAAGCCGCTTCAGGTTCCAACGATATGGTCAAGTGTTCACCTTTAATCCCAGCCTATATTGGAATTACAGTATATTTATTTATATTCTCCTCTACAAGCAAACTATAAGAAATTCAAAAGGCAAGATATATACAAATAACCACACCATACCAAACTTAAATTGTAAATTTTAGAAATACATTTTGCAACGAATTTTTTTTAAATTTGATAACCCCACAGTTTGATAATCTGTTCCCGATTATAAGTGTTTGACTCTTAAAAATCGAGCTAAATGCGATTTTTCCATTCATGCCCTATACTCATGAATGTTTCTGTTCAGTCATGTAAGATTTACACATAGTGAATATTAAAATATATTGGTGTTTAAGCAGGGTACCAATTTTAAAACGTCAGAGCTGATGTATAATGTGATATCCTAAACTTACAGCTTCTGCCGCTTCTCTCATGAACTGTTTGGCAGCATCGTTCCAGATAGCCGGTACTGTCAAAACCCAGTGAATTTCATTTTCGCTTAATCCATCATCGGCAAGAGTTTTAAATGACTCTTTCAAAAGGTCGTCTTTCAGGTACTTGATTGACAGAGAAAATACTGTCTTTGCTGGTAGCTTTCTCCCTGCTGAGTCTTCTATCAAAATGTTTCGTTCCATTCCCTAAGTGTACATGTTAAGCATCATAAAGCACCCAAATCAGCCTAAGCAATATTGCATTCAATGTCTGCACTGTTCGCCATTCAGTCTGAGAAGCGTTATTAATTTATCAATAAGCCCTATTTGTCAAAGTGTGTCACATATGTAAATAGCCAAGGGTACATTAGCACATTATTAAAGAACATGATTGATTTAGAAATTTGGTAAATTTGCCGATAAATCTCGGTTAATTGATTTGAAAAGTTTAGTACAGTATGAGAAAAATTCGCAATTATGTTCTTGTTGGCATATTTCATAAGTTCACAAGCAATGTTAGTTATATAAAACCGGGTTGCTATAACACGTGACTTAAAGAATTGTGTGCACATACATGTATTTATAAGAAAATATCACTCGCTTCAGGTTTTTTTTTAGTTTTAGGGATCCATATTCAAAACAGTATTTTTGCGGTACACCCAAATAAGCCTACATTGAATCGTTCAAGGAGGGATTTACAAGCTAAAACTTGAAGAAACTACTTTTTTTCTCTTATGCGCGTAATGCAAATACATTTTGAACATCCTCTTACAAAACGAAATAAATTCTATAGTTTGCTTAAACGCAACGAGTCTTGTTAGCACAACAGACATTTGCTATATATAATTCAAACGACGAATATTTCAATTGAAATAGTAAAATAATTATGTGTGCTCTCTATTTATTAATAAAAAAACTTTTAAAAAAGGTCATGTAGACTTACCATTTTGTCGAAAAGCATCATTTTGAAACGTTTGAAGAAGTACCATTCTTTGTGCACTTTATCAATGGCCAGCTGTGAATATCTATCCTCTGCTTCATACCAGAACGAATGTAACGTTTTCCCGTCAGGATTGATTAGTGCACAGGTGGGACCTTAAAGACATCTCTACATGTACACCTTATAGTAAAAAAACCTAGGATATAATGATAATCGTCTCTTTTCTGTATAGACGGAGCATGCAGTTATACCTAAGAAATATGGACACAGTCTTGTACGACACTGTCGTCAGCCGACTTCTATAAATTGCACTTGTTACATTGTAACATACAGATACTTGTACCTAGTATATCAGAGTAAATGCGTTATCTTTTCACGTGATTATTCATGACACTATTACAGAGCACTTGAACACAGTCAAGTACATTTTAATATGGTTTATCAGCTAACAGTTTTTACAGTTTTTATACGGTCATATTCTTTTGTCGAGTGTTTGATCACCCTAAAATCTGGTTTAAACCCCCAGTGGCAATTTGATTTGCCACTGACCGTTCCAAGGCGGTAACCCCTCGGGTTCTCATTTTTGTTTATTGTTAAAGTTGTCTTTTTTAAACTGATCATTTTATTAACCATGCTCTCCCCCTCTCTTCTTCTTGACTGTGTGGGGAGGCTGTTTTTTCTGAATGCGGCGATTCCTGATATGCATTTTTCACTTTTTTTCAACACTATTTAATTCGATCTCATCTTTCTTTCGTTCTATATTCCTTGGTTATATGTATAGATTATCACGTGAAGTCTTCTGATCCATAATCATTAAAAATACTGTAATATATAAATATTGCCTTTCTGTGAAACCAGTTGTCCACCAGTCCAGTTTTTGGCTGAGATCTTGATGGGTTCTCTTTCGATGTCATGCTTGAAAGCGAACGCCCAACCAGAATATGTCGTCCCAAAGTCGATGGCAGCAACAAGTAAATGACTCATTTTAGGTGATAATTTTACATGCTCTTGACTTAGTGCTTTGAATTTGTAGGCCTACTGTATTTCATTCTCGCTTATCTGCAGTGATAAACAATCAAATTAAATTACTTATGATAAAATGAAACTGCATTAGAACATTAAGTATTTATGCCTTGTAAAAAAGCTAAGAAAGTAATCATGTCCTCCATCTTATTAACGTGTAAATAATCATAAAACTGAGAATCCTTGACATTTTTTTAAAATGTCAACAAATTAAAAGAATACTCTTAAGATAATCTTATTAAGCGCAATATAAGAAGTGGTTCTTGGATCGCTACGAATTCACTTGGAAATAAACGTCATCTTATCAAACACTTGCCATTTCCCTTTACACAAGATGGTGAGGTGTAGCTCACTATCAGCCGTTACTAATACCATATGAGGATACACACAACTCAGTGACTCAACTCCTTTGAGAGTTTGAAACGGCCGATCAGTGATCAGTTTCCTTTAAACGCCGAAAATCTTCTAACGGTTTTAGCGCTTCGATATAAATTGCAAAAAAACAGTTATTATTTCAAATAGACATCTCATATTGTCGAAAATATGACTGTCATAGTTGATTTACCTTAATAAGAACGTAATGCAAGTATAAAATATTTCATTTTCTTTAAGAGGTCGCAAACATTGCAAATGGCGAAAAGTGGCTAAAATTTCAAAAATGAATTTTTGGAGAAATACTTATTGCCACCAAGATTTTAGTAAAGAAATGTATTTAGCTAAGGACGTAGTTAATGTTTGTAAGATCAATTTAGTCAAATTCATGTTCTAATTACCAAGCATATACTAAAACAAAAGAAATCCCGTTTGCATGAGAACTCTGATATTCATAGACAATATACCAACGCAACTCATACCTGAAAAAAGCATATGCTGGTCGACAATGTTTAGTTCCAATTCGTCAAAATAATGTTCGGGTTTTCAAGAAATTTAAGGAAAACTTACTTCCGGGTTTCTACTTTCAGTTTCAGTTTGAAGTCAAAATGTACTTCTTAAAATTTCTGACATTATTTTGACAGATGTCCGCAAAGTATTGTAAATAAGTGTTTACGTCATACCTATATCTTTTTTCTAGACGTTTAAAACAGCCATTCGAAACTTCTTGTGCAAACGGTATTTCTTTTTGTGTGTGTCTGTTCTATGTAAATGAAGCATTTTTTCAAACAACTTGAGCATCCAAACTTAAATACAGCCATATGACACTACATTTCTTCACTTTTATTGGTCTGCCAGTGAGAATTGATGTCGAGTTTTGAAAAGGTACATCAAAGTGTTTGACTTCAAACCGAAAAGCAGAAACCCGGAAACAAGTTTTCTTTGAATTTCTTGAAAACCGTAACATTATTTTGTCGAAATGGCACTAAACATTATAGACCAGCATATACTTATTTCAGCAATGAGTTCTTTGGTATATTGTCCATTTTGTTTTAGCATGTGCTTTGTAATTAGAACATGAAATAGACTAAATTGAGCTTGCAAACATTAACTACATCCTTAGTTAAATACATTTCTTTACTAAAATCTAGGTGGCAATAGGTATTTTCCCCAAAATTTATTTTTGAAGTTTTAGCCACTGTTCGCCATTTGGAATGTTTGCGACGCCTTAAGACTATGACCGTTTAAGATCCATATAAATCATGTTCTTGAATCATATTTGGCAAGAAGCGAACCGGTTATTATACTGTTATTGAGATTTCTTTGTGTTTTACTCTAATACCGAATAAGAAGACATAGATTATCATTGCTATAACTTCTGTACAATAAAAAAATTTGACAGATATTCACTTATAAAACACGTTTTATTTTAAACGATGTCGTAAAATATTAACTTTACACACAACCCTTGTGACTGAAGTTAGTCACTAGCGAAAATGCATCCGTGAATATCAGAAACTTCAACTTCACCATCTTTGTTCTCATTATGAAATGTCTGCTATATCGGGAACTATTAAATTAGCAGACCTAGTAAAATTCAACACTGTTCTCTTATACCGCATTAATGTTGCCCTTGACAACACCTACGTCATGCAAAACCTTCCTTCGTATCATCTGTGCAGTAACTTTAACTTTTCCGGACTATGTGTGCCGTAACTTTTAGTAATTTTAATTAAAACGCCACTCCTGCTATACTTACGGCACCTGAGTAACTCCTAGCTCCCATACGCCAACAGCCATTTTCGTAAAATAATGTTCTTACCGTTCTTTTCGTGTCCTCTCACGTAGTTGTACCTGTTGCAAACAACTACGAAGAAGAAATATTACTTCCTTTTTCCAAAAAGTTTATTTTGAGTGCAATTTACGTCATTTGGGATTTATTCACGGTGCGAAGCAGTAGCTCCTGCTCCTTTAGGGGTGATACAATAGAGATGTGTGTCTGACACCATTTATGAAAAAATAACGATCGAAGGGATCGTTTTTGAAAGTCTGGGAATGTAGTGACATGTAAATGTCTCTTTTTTACTTGTACTAAAATAGATAAAAATGGAACTTTAAAAGCCAGCGAACAGGACAAATATGAAATATTGCATGCTCGGTTTGATTGAGCCTGTTCATAGGCAGTAATGAAAATGCATGTTACTGTCCACGCCGCCTATCCCCGAGTTGAGCGCAGGTCAATATGAACACTAGTAAACGGTATAATTTTGATCCATTCCAAACGATGGTGTGCATTCGCGGTGAACATCGCACCTTTAATGTGGTATTTTCAGATTAATGTCATTTCATTTTCAGCGGCTTTGGTCCCAAGATAAAAAAATTGTTTTGCCCTAGACGAGAAAACAATGGGTGGAACTAAACAGAACATAATTTTGAAAGGTGAACAGAGAATATAAATCATGCATATCACAGACAATGCCAAGGGCAAAGTTTAAAAAGCAGGAAATATATCCTTCGGGTGATTAAACAATATCCAAATCTATATTACCGGTAACTGGAATATTGAAACCAGCCATCTTTAAACTGGCCGAAATATTAAAACAAAAGTAATGAATGAAGTAATATTAACATAATTCACAAGTATCGTGCTCAGCGACCTTCACAGAACGTAAATGATAACAGCACTGATTGAATGTACTTGGAGAATTTTTACAGCCGCTACACGGCACAAACAACATTGCTGTCATATTAAAATAGATGCAACGGGAACATTAAAAGCCACCGAACACGACAAATATGAAAATATTGCAGTCTCAATTTGACTGAGCCTGTTAATAGGCAGTAATTGTTTTGCCAAGATTGTTTTGCCCCTGATTACTATTGTTCCCCAATATTGCCCTGTCACTATATTCACTTACTGGGACTTTTGCAGAAATCATTTTTAAAATGATCGTATCTTGATAAAGTAAATTTTATTTGTAGAAAGTTGGGTTTTTTTAATCTTGAAAATTCCTATAAATGTAAATTTTTATACGTCTCATTGCACGTCGCAACAATTACATGATTAAAGGAAGAAAGTTATGCGAGTTCTACCTTCTTTTTTCTACACTTTTCTCATTAAAGAGTTGGAGCCGTCGAGTCGCTCTCGTGATATTGTCCTATCCAGTCGATACAGGTATTGACCGCATTGATTTTCGGTAAACGTTAAATATAAGGTAACCTACTTTTTTCATAAATCGTAGATAATTAACACCGAGTCCAATCGTTCAGTATAGGTCCCAGGAGGAGAACGCATGGATAGACCGCTTTTTCAGGAGGGAATTGGGTACTGTGGTCAGTAAATCGTCTCGCATTTCTTTGAAAATTCATATTTCAGATAAAGATATGGCCTATGCTGATCTCCTTTAAATACTCTAAACAATGGTCATCTCACATCCGCCAAACTTTCAGTATCTTCTGAGAACATTCTCCACAACTGCACTAAAAAATTGCAAAAAATGGAAAACTCACTCTTTTAAAGCCAATTATTTGATAATTAAACAAAGTTTTGAGCATTTGTTTCGTTCTAAAGATTCGTTTAACACTTGTCTTCATGTGTCATAAGCCTCCACTATCTTAAAGTCGTTTTAGGAGGACTTTAACCACAATTTATAAAATTTTCAAAATGAACGCATGGGTAGAAGTTTTTATCAATTTTCCAAATGAACGCATCGGTCTCTAGTTTCGTATCGGTTATAAGTGATACCATATAGGGCCTATATAGTTTTTGAGATTAACTTGGAATCATTCACCATGCAAACGAAACTTCTGACACTGTAACTAGAAACGAGATAACTGTCTTAAAATATACGATTTTTACTCCTTTCATTTGAATTTTTATAACAAAGATTGACTATTTAAGTTCAGGATTGAACTGAAAAATCCTCCTTCCAAACCTGAAACCCGTCGGAAGCTGTATTTGAAAATGTCTATTATTAATTTTCCCCATTTAGAATAAACATCAGAAACATGACCTCTAGTGTTGCATCAATATATTTTGCGCCGGTTTAAATTTCGCACTAGGGTAGGTGCCAAGTAAAACCAAGTAATATTTCTTTATGTAATTGATTATACTGTTGAATATACCCATTATTTAAGGTCATAATGCAAATGTTATCATAATTTTATATTATACTGAAACTATATAAAAATACAAAGAACAACAGTTAAAATGTTGGCATCTGTTAATTGTTGTTTACAGTACTTTAATACCTCTAGACATTCAAACATAAGACTTTGGTCTACAAAGAACATTTAAAATATTATATTATCATATACAAATATCAATTATCACTTAATTAAAATAACATAATAAATAAAAGGAAAAGATCTTACAAACCTTCTGCCCCAACAGCTCGCACAGATACATCTATTATTCCTGCCACTGCTCTTGACACTTCGTCATCCATTATTATTAATACAAGATTTTTAGTTTATGTGATAGATTTGAGATCAATGATCAATGTATACATTTCAAATATGCCGGGTCAAATATCACTCATGTTCGAATGTCAGACACAAGATTATCATCTGCATTTAATTAAATGCAAAAAAGCAATATATGCATATCAGGAATCGCCACACTAAAAAACACAGCCTCCCCACGCAGCGAAAAAGAAGAGAGGAAGAGAGAGAGCGCATGTTTTATATAAGTATGTCAATTCAAATAGGACGCCACAAACAATTAACGAAGAAGAGAACCTTTGGGAATACCGCATTGGAACGGTCAGTGGCAAAAGAAATTGATTGCCACTGAGGGGTTTAAACCAAGTTCTAGGGTGCACCAACCTCACACTCGCCCCAACAGGTTCTCGTATCAAAAAACAAGTACAAATTGTCTTGGTGAAATAACTCCAACCCACCTATCAGATCAACAATCTTGCATGCAAAAGCATACAAACATATAAACATAAGAATTTAATAGATTGCAAAGCCAAAGGGCGGGCACTCAATGATCTTACCGAGACCAGAGCACCTGGAGTAAAATCAGCAAGAACAGGATAGGCATAAAAAAATAAATCGAGCTTCTAGGTTCTTTTAAGAAAAGATTTCTCCATAAACCTTTATAAACTCTTACAACCCTGCCATTGCAAGTCATTTTCTAATATACGTACAACTAGAGATAGTGTAATAAAAATGATCTATAAAACTGTAAAAATATGTCGCTTATATTAATAAAAAATTGATCAAAGCAATTTTTTTTTCAATTCTTCCTAAATATTACAAATGCCGGAGGTTAGAAAATGGGAGTTATTCATGAAGTTATTACTGTAACGTTAGTGTTTCTTGTTTTTTGTGTCAATATAAATGATTATAAAAAGTTAACATCTGAAGCAGAGAATAATGAATCATCGTGGGAAGCGTATCAGTTATAATGAGATGTCAGAAGTTTCGTTTGCATGGTGAATAACTCCAAGTTAATCTCAAAAACTATATAGGCCCTATGGTATCGCTTATAACCGATACGAAACTAGAGACCGATATAAATGATATTTTAGCAATTCAGAATGAAGTATTGTGAAATATTAAAGTCAAAAAGTCGATCTTATGTGGGTTATTCACGAAAAAACGTGGATTTCTAAAACGCCTCCTGTCCATGCGTTCATTTGGAAAACTGATGAAAACTTCTACCCATGCGTTCATTTTGAAAATTTTATAACTTGTGGTCAAAGTCCTCCTAAAACGACTTTAAGATTGTGGAGGCTTATGACACATGAGGACAAGTGTTAAACGAATCTTTTGAACGAAACAAATGCTCAAAACTTTGTTTAATTATCAAATTATTGGCTTTTAAAGAGTGATTTTGCCATTTTTTGCGATTTTCTAGTGTAGTTGTGGAGAATGTTCTCAGAAGATACCGAAAGTTTGGCGGATGTGAGATGACCATTGTTAAGAGTATATATAGGAGATCAGCATAGGCCATATCTTTATCTTAAATATGAATTTTCAAAGAAATGCGAGACGATTTACTGACCACAGTACCCAATTCCCTCCTGAAAAAGCGGTCTATCCATGCGTTCTCCTCCTGGGACCTATACTGAACGATTGGACTCGGTGATTAAGTTTACCTATAAATTTGTCAATCTTGAACTGGTGTGTCTCTTTTTTAGATTACATTAAAACGGGTAGATTACACAAAACACTAGAATGTCTCCAAAAACGGCTGTCAATTAGGCAAAATATATATTCCATAATGATATTTTGCCATACTGTTGTCTTCTAAAATTGAAACCAAAAGTTGATCATTTTAAAGCCATTTCTAAAATGCCACCTGCTTTTTTACCCAAAAGGGGTACATCAGTATAAATAGATAGTTAAAATGGTTCAATCAGTGTAATCAGATTTATGCAACTGTACTGAACAAATATATACATTTGTAGTTGTATGATTTACACCAGTTTCTCGCTTAGCATTTTATATACATGAAGAACGCACCGATTCGTTTCAGATATGCTTTTTATGAGCTTTTCACCGGTGCTGTCAATCCGTTCTTTGTTGCTACGAACTTAGAATAACCCTACAAAAGGTAAAATGTTTAAAATGAAAATGGCAAGTATGATACAATATTTTTTTTCGTAATTCTATGTTCCTTAAAAGTATTGTTTGATGTACTCAAATCCATTCGACTGATCTGTTGGACTATCATTTTATCATTACGGACAGAAAAATAAGGTAATTAATAGCTTAAGTCTCTAATACAGACTAGATCTAAATTTGATTTTGATATTGTAGTCTGCAAGTGAATTGTAAATGATGTCACTGGCAACATAAAAAGCTGAATTCATTAAGTCCCTGGAATTATTATCCAGTTATTGAAAAGCGTGTCCATTTCAAAGCTAAAACAAAAACTCCTTGCTGCATGTAACACATAAATCTTAAATACCTGGACACTATTTTGAAAATTATTTTAAGTTAAGTAAAATGAAAACACCCTTAGGGATGAACTTTGAAGGACTTATGCTGGTATGTCTACATCCTTCTCTGAGACTGATAGATAAGTATAAGTTTATAGCCCGCAGTATTGACTGTTTCTGGCGGATGGCCTAACTTACCTTAAGACGTCGCAAACATTGCAAATGGCGAAAACAGGCTAAAATTTCAAAAATGAATTTTGGGGAAAATATTTATTGCCACCTAGCGTTTAGTAAAAAAATGTATTAAGCTAAGGTTGTACATAGTTAATGTTTGCATGCTCAATTTAGTCTAATTTATGTGCTAATTACCAAGCACATACTAAAACAAAAGAAAAAAAGTAGATTTGTATAGATTTCTACTTTCAAACCGCACTAGGAAGTAAGTTTTCCTTGAATTTCTTGTAAACCCGAGCATTATTTTGACGAATTGGCACTAAACATTGTAGACCAGCATATACTTATTTCAGGTATGAGTTGCTTTGGTATATTGTCCATGAATTTCAGAGTTCTCATGCAAACGGTTTTTCTTTTGTTTTAGTATGTGCTTGGCAAGTAGAGCATGAATTAGACTAAATTGAGCTTGCAAACATTAACTTTATGCTTAGCTAAATACATTTCTTCACTAAAATCTAGGTGGCAAAAAGAATTTCCATTTTTGAAATTTTAGCCATATTTCGCCATGTTTGCAACCTCTTAATTGAAAGTATGACGTGTACTTAACTAAACTTGACTGTAACGGCGCACGTCAAAACTGATTATTGGTGACTATAGATTTAATCTGTAGGCGAAGCCGTCCGTCAGTTTTTAGATAAAAAACACCTAAACGACGAATCTTTCGGCGGCAAACAAATTTAACTTTGATGCATGATTGAGTCCATTAACGTATCCAGATATGCGATGTTCTGTGGTGACCACGATATCAGGCGGAAAATATAAGCAGACGTTGCAAGCACGACCTTTTTGAATCTGGAGTATTTCATAGTAAGTTCTGGTGTAATTTTAAATATTTCAGGCTAGGAACTAACAAGCGAAGAGGAACACCCCTGTCAGCTATGATACCTATTTCAGAATTATTTAATTTTGATAAAGTAGTTGTGCAAGCACAAAAATCGACATTTAAGACCCATAAATCTTCCATACACCATTATAATGAGAAAAGTGACAAAAGTATCTGAATACTAACAGAAATACATTTATTTATCAGAGATTATTGACTGTTATCCCGGGTTATGACTTCGATGTCTATAAAGAGAACAAATACATTCGCTCTAAACCTAAACGTTGTTCGCTATATCAAGTAACTAGTCTGTGACATGATATGTAGTCTAAACTTACTTATTTTACGTCGATTATGAAACATGTTATTCCAAATTATATTAATCACGCATGATAATGAATGATTATTCCCCACAACATTCAAGTCGCACCGCCTATTCACTTAAATCCGAAAAACTCAGTTATACTAAAATACTTCGGCAACGACGATTTCAAACTTTGTAACAAGAATAAATGAAATGTCCGAGGAAAAATTTTACCGAGGACCGGGCATGACATCCTTAAAACACGAAGAAACAAATAACTGAGTTGTTCATGTCACATATGTAAATGTAACGACCGTTATTGTATTTCTCGATGTAAGATATATTTCAATTCTATGCCTGTAAATCAACACAGCGAGAAAGCTATGCCAAATATAACTGAAGCCCCGGTTTTCTTTCTTTCACCTTGCTTTCCAAAAATGAATATAAACTTGAAAACATTCTAATAAATTAGTTCCATAATTAAGAATGAGACTGCAAAAACGTTTTAATGCATCGCGTAAGATATTTTGATATTTTTTGTCCTATTTACCCTCTTTTTTTTCAACACTACTTCATTTTATACAATCGCGTGACATTTTGATTTATTTTAAAACTCGTTTTCATCAGGTGTTTACATAGTTTTAAATTTTAAGCGGTTTGAAGAGTTTTAATGTTTGGTTCATACCCACATACTCATTTTTAGAGCATTTTGCATAGGATACACATAAAAACATGAATGGTTGCATTATGGCGTGCATCATTTTAAAATCATTAACAAGAATTTAGGGTGGTAAAATCTTATACAGTGGCTAGTTATTATGAACCTCCATAAATGTTTTATTGGCATTAATCGGGCCTACGAGCCGCTAGCTAACACACTTTGCTTATAATGATAATTGAACTTAATATAAGTTTCATGCAGTATAAATAATAAAGAATGTGTTTTACTTTAATGGACAACGACTCAAAGTACAGTTACACTTCGTTAGACAAAACTGTCCTATACGGTGGTGGAGGATCCTCAGTTCGATTGATTGTCGCCACGCCCACTGGTTGATAATGAGCGGACGTGGCCCGACTTGCTCCCTCCGACTCTTCGTAGGTCGGAGGAGCGAAGCTCTCGGCATCGTACGGAGGCGGCTCAGTTGTATTCTGTAACGCTCTATAAGGATTCCGAGTGATTTTAAAACAATTTCTTATTCGAAAAATAAAGCTGCTAGGATTATCATTATCTGGAGCTGCAACTGCTGCGTTTTGTCCTCGAATCTGTTCATACTGTCTTTGGGTATACTCCTCTTGTTCCGTAACAAGTCTTCCACTGCATTCCTCCATTCCGCGTACTTCCATTACGTTCGCCCTTCCAGATGGCATTGATACTCTCGGTCCACTCGCTAGCTGTCTCCGATATACAAAATTTACAGGCAACTGTGGTTTCTAATTGTCGTTAAAATTGATAGGCTAAAATGATATTTTTTAAGATGTGAAATTTCATAAAAGAGAATAATGTTTTTTCGAATATTTTAATTTTCCAGAGCTTACAATCAGCATCAAATGTGTCATTTTCTAAATGCAGATTTGAATGTCTAATTATTATTTAAAGTTTAAACACATACTAACAAATGAATTTTCACCAAGGACTTTTTTGCCCGGGTGCTACCAAGCAGGTCGTGCACGGAACAAATCGAAAAGTTCAACACACCAACGTCGTCTACGTTATGTTATCTAACAGGATTTAATAGTGTTGGTTTATTGGAAAATCTATTTGTTGATTTTAGTTCTAATGAATTGAGAAATGAAATTTATGTTCGGATTACAATTTTCGTAAAATTCGTGATGTAAGAAAACAAAAAAGATCGACAAAATTGTGGGTTGAAAGGTCATTGGCCAATGATTCATATTTCATAAACATTTTATTGAAACTTTAACCTCTACTTTAAATTACATGCCAGTCGTTGTAAGCGATGCAGTATAGCCATCAGATAATTATTTTGCTTTATCACACACGTTTAATACAACATAACCTTTTTGTTCCTAGTTGCTTACCCATATTAGTCCTGCACATCGAAATTTCCTACACGGGTGAAATCACCAGATGACCTGATCTGGTATGCAAGAATGTAACACGTCAAGTTGCTTTAACACAAAGATAAGAGACGCTAAACCGGCAACATCATTTTCGATTGCCACTTCCGCAGCACATAGGATGGTTTTCCAGGAAGAGAGTAGCAGTTTGGTAATAATTCTCTTGAACCATTCTGAAAGAAAAGAAAAACGTGTGAATATTGCTGACAAATTTTGATTAAGCTTTTTTCTTGAGCGGTATTAGAAATGCATATTGCTGTTCACAATCCATGGAAGTTAACAACTTATTAATTAAGTTTTTTTAAAATGAAATGATTGAAATAAAGAAGTAGATATATAGTATGTATCAGTTATCTAATGGTTAATAAGTTAACCATTAGATATCTATTGATATCATTTATATATGATGTTAACATGTTAACACAAGTATATATATATATCAATAACAAGTAGAAAATCTCTTGATTTTATTTAATGCACTCCTAGTGTATTTACACGTAGTTTAAATTAAATAATACAAACCCCTAAGCCGTATTTATACACTATCCCTTCAGATAGATCGAGCAAATTGATGACTATACAGTCTGGCACTGATTTGAGCAGCTTGTGAATTCTAGAGTTGGTATTCCTAAAACGCACTCTTCACTTAAACCAACGGTTTTCAGCTTTCTCTGAAATAGAACTGAAATTATAAAGAAAGTTATTCGATGTGTTGCGAGATCTACATTTACATACTGAGTGAATAATTAGGTTTAATCCACCACGATGTCTCATTCCATTCTTACCGACAGATCTGGCTGTGTTGTCAGGAATAAAGTGTACTATGATACATGGTTTAACTACGTATTCGTTTCAACGAGAGTCTTTATTTTGACGAGTTGTGTTAATATTCAAGTACGCGGAAATTAACAACTCTAGAAAGCTTGTATCTTATGCATTATTTAAACACGATTTTGAAATTGAAAAATACTAGCTGATTCATTTAGAAGGAAAATATAGAATTTCACTTTCAAAATTTAGAAAATCTGCTCACAACCTTCGCATAGAAACTGGTAGATATGAAAATACGCCATTAGAAAATAGATTATGTACATTTTGCAATATGCGACAGATTGAAAATGAATATCATTTTTTACTTGTTTGTCCTAATTATAGAGAGCTTAGAACTAAATATTTTAAACCATATTTTTGTCATTGGCCCAATAATATGAACTAAGGCACTGCCTCTTATCGAGCTCTAGCTTTATTAATCTCAGATAATGATTTATATTAAAAAATAATTTGTTTCTAACATTTGTTAGCCTACTCATGCACGATAAAATTATGTGATTTTTGGAAAGAATTTAGGTCTACATCAACTTAATTCAGCTGGACAACTGGCAATCTGACTTTTACTAAACATTAGGGTTTTTAATGTGTAAACACAAAGGCTACTTGCTTAAATTTACAACCCAAATGTGTTCCATTACCTCACTTAATGCAATATTGAATATTGATAAATTCTTCATTGCTACATGAACATATTACATTGTCACATGTGCATGAAAATTAATATATTATTGTCTGAAAAATAAATTTTATTTTTTTTAATGTTACCTTGATTACACTTGCATTTGTAACTTGCATTTGCACAAAATTGTTCCATGCTATTCAAAAAATATTTATGCACGTAAATGAATAAAGTTATAATATAGACCTAAAAAGTACTGTTTAATTATACATGTACATCACACTAACACCACATTGAGACTTCAATATGTAGTGTGATACATCACCTAGATTTTGGGGCATATTTGTGCAAAGTCATTTGAAAATATCTCCAGGAATGACAATGCCATAGAAATTTTCAGTTAGTAACAACAGTAATTTGAAGCTATAGATGCTGTGTGAAAAATATTGTGACAATATGGTTCATATTTGGTGACAATAAGGTACATATTTGAGCCAAGTTACTTAAATGTGCATGATAGAATTACTTATTTAAGTTGAACAATAGTTCAGCTATTGGGCCAAAATAGATGAAATAATCTCAATCAAATAAACATAAACATGTATAATATCATGTAGTCTGATTATCCATATGTAACACTCCTTTACAGGTCTTAGTAACTGATTTGAAACAAAATGCTTCTTTATATCTATTTTCATCACATAAATGAATTGCGCTTGCCAATCAAATCATGCATTAAAAATGTTGTTGGTCCATTTTTTAAATGTATAATTATAACAATTTTAAGAGATTGTTTGCAAAAAAATGTAAACCCATAAACACATCAACATGCCATTATTCATAACCACTTTTGGATCTCTGTCTGGTAAGTATTTTATAAATGTAATATATACTGGAAAATGTGAATTTCAAAATTCTGAAGCTCATTTCAGTTGTATTTTCTTGATTTTTTATTTTTCATTGCAGAAATTTAGGCACAACTACTTTAAAATACGGTAGGTAAATTTCTCTTTAAAAAGTACCATATATTATAAAATGTAAACTTCTCTACTGTTACATTGCTAAAACATAAACATACAAAAGAAAAAATCATTGTTTATATTATGAGTGCAATTTCCAGCTTTTTGTGTTAAAGTCCAGCTTAAGCAGATCCAAATACCGGTATATTCAGATTTTTTCATGTATTTAAAGAGGCCAAAAACCCACTGACATTGCAAGAAATGTTTCTCTTCCTTTTTACAGCAATCTACTTTTTTTCAACAATTTAAATGATTTTGAAAGCTCTGATTTTTTTATTTTCTAAAACACAACTTTTTGATGCTGAGCAAATTTAGTGACACCATGAATATTTAACAAAATTTGCAAAAATAAAACAGACACCTTGTAAATAGTGTATTTGATTATACATGTACCTCACATACATATTTTGATTATGAAATCATGTTGAAATGTGCACATGACAGAAAATATGGTAATAATAGAACACTTTTAATTCCCAAAATGAACATTAACTTGATATTTGATGCTATTCTTGGTACACATGTATTCTGCTTTCTGGTCAAACTTTTTGGTCCCAACTGATGATAATATATTGGAGATTAACCCTTTCCTCCATGTAAACCCCTTTATGACATGGAAAAACTGTGTAGATTCAGATCAGCCAGCACATCCATGATGTCTGATCAGGATCTGCAATGTTCACTTGTTTAAATCATTAGGTTATTTCTGACCAAAAAGTGAACAGTGCAGATCCTGATTAGATGAGCCAGCTAATCTGGATCTACACTGGTCTCACACTGGTAAAAAGGCATGTCTGTAGAGTAAAAGGGTAAATTTCTCTTTTATTTAAAATCTCATACTACAGTACTGTGTATTAAAATTAAAAAGGTAATACTCAGTAGTTACTTTGAGAAAATTACGTCTATACAATTAATAAAACCTGAAATTTCATACATTTAGGACAATCTGTCATGTATTTGGCCAAAATATAAAAAAACATAAATTGTTTCTGGAGGTACCATGTCAAATAGGCCACAAGTCAATTCAGGCAGTACTTGTAAGTCTATTGCATATTGCAATCACTGTAAAGAGTTAGTTTAGTTTTGTTTTTATATTTACACAAGCTTTGAAAAAAAGGGTATCATTGCTTAATTGATATCTAAAATTGTGCTTGTCATCATGAAACCCAAGAACAAATTAAAACATCATCTGATTGTCATTTTTCCTTAAAAAATTGGACTGTCATCATAAATTAAAGTAATTTATGTTACAGTCATAATCTCTTCTCTACACCTACCCAAGGTGTTGATTCAATCATTTTTGTCTGGGTGTCACACTGTTATATAAGATCACAATTTACAACACTTGCAGTAAAAGTCAGAGGTGCTAATGCAATCAAAGGTGTCATATTTAATAAATAAATAAATTTATTTCTAAACCAATTTCCATGTTGGACAATGCAAAATACACAGCTTATGTTGCTACCATCAATATTTGATTCTGTGGTAGTGTAGACAGAGTGACTTTTGTAGACTAAGGTCATTGATCAAAAGAGCATATTGACATATAAATGATGTCTTTTCCGTTGTTGCAACATTTTGTTAATTGTTTTCCCACCTTTTTAGTCATGATAGTCTTGGACAAAAATCTGGAAAAAGTACATGTTGCTTTGTACAAAATGTCCAATCTATGAAGCAACTTGTTCATGAAAAATATTTTATAAAACATCATAATATGACATAGAACATATTAACACAATGATACTAAAAACTTTATTAATAAAATAAAATAAAAGTGTGGCCTATTTTTGAGGCCTATTTGAGCATTTTCAAAATAAAGTGTGGCTCGATTGACTTGTTTGTGGCCTATTGACTGTAATCCATATACCAATTCCATGGTATTTGATCATAAATTTGGTGTGAATAGACTGATAACGATCCCAATCTGTCAACCAAAACAATAAACATTATGTTTATACAGTGTAGACCCAGTGTAGACCCTCATTTTTAGGGTGGAGGGGCAGCGGCCAGTTTCTTTTTTTTTAGAAAACAGAGTCAGTCTTCAACGCCCCTGTGGTGTAGATTTGCTCTTGTGCCATGTGTTTTAAAGAATAAATAAAAGAAATCTCATACCTCGTGTTCAGTACTCTCACAAACAATATCTTCGACTGCCATTGGACTGGCCGAGCATAGGTAACTGGACTCTACATGTCTGAATGACGAACATGACCAGTGACAAAAAACTATTATACAAAACTGAATTGTGGCGCTGGTCTACGCTCTCAGTGTGTCTCACAATGTGACTGCAGTTCACAATTCAACTTCACATAAAAGTTGGTTCTCACCAGCCTTACAGTATCTTGTTTTCAAGAAAAACTCCATGCATCTGATTGTTCCGTCGATGGGCCTTATGCTCCTTTGAATTTAAAGGCCTAATAATCCACTGACAAGCTAACATTCAGTAGTTTTCAACTTGACTTCTTCAGTCTAATTTCTCAAAATGGCCGATTGCTAGTATTGCTATTGGTTACAACGAACGACAACCTACTCTCTAAACAGACGATTTAAATTTTTTAGCTTTCCAAAAAAAGTTTTAATTTTTAAAGATATTTTGCCAATAGCAATTTATAAAAATAAAGCCAATAACAAAATTTGTAAAAACAATACTTTGTCGTAAGTTTTTACCGGTCAGGTTTTTTCCCGTGTTTACATTGCCTTATGCTGTGCACAACCGGAAACCAGCGCACAACCGGAAACCATCGTTTTTTCTCCTTAGTGAATGGGCATTCCTGCGACCTTAAGACGAGCTTAACGCTCGGGTCGCTACGCGACCCGAGCTAGAGCTCGATATAAATAAATTTGAAATGCTTATGTCTTCGAAATCAAACAAAACTGTTATAAATGTTGCAAAATTCATATACTTTGCCAGTCAGAAAAGAAATACATAACAATCATACTTGTTACACCTCGACATTGTTAAAATTATACATTCCACTGAAATTGCAATATTTTGAAGATTGTAATTTACTCTTCTGTTAACCATATGTGTGTATGTTGTTTGATTTTTTTTCATGTCTTTCCTGTTTATTATATTATGTTTATTGTATTATGGCTATAAACATTGTGTTATGTTTTATGCTAGAATAAACTGATACTGATATATAAAAACAAACAAGAAGTGATAACTTACGATTTCAAACCTTCAAACAGTTAATGAGTGTTAATAGTTTAACATACCAGAGTCACTAAAAAGTTCGTGAAAATACTGTAAAACTGGATTTATTCGCGTTAGTTTTATTTTCGCTAATATTCGCGAATCGCTTGCCGCGCGAATTCATAAATATCGCGAATATATGATGAGTGTTGATATATCCGCTAATAATTATCCGAAAAGAGGCAACTTAAAATAGAACTTTTAATCACTTCAAACGCCACATATAATTCCTTATGAGGCACCATTCGTTTATTTGATTTTATCATTTAAATAAATTTGGCAAATAATACAATACGATTATTTTTTTAAACTATGTTAAGTTTTGAGTAACTAATTTTGATACTGTAACAGTTAATTGATACAGGTTATTACTTCTCTTGTTTGCAGATGATACTGTACTTTTTTTCGTACACAAAAGAAGGCTTACAAATACAGTTGAATAAATTACATAGTTATTGTAAAACATGGGGAATTACTGTTAATACCGAAAAAACTGTGATAATGCTCTTTAAGAAAGGTAATAGACCAGAAGAGTTTGATTTATTTTATGATAATGTAAAACTTAATGTTGTAAAATAAT
Source organism: Corbicula japonica (assembly GCA_038501625.1). Classification (NCBI taxonomy): domain Eukaryota; kingdom Metazoa; phylum Mollusca; class Bivalvia; order Venerida; family Cyrenidae; genus Corbicula; species Corbicula japonica. The sequence goes on along the minus strand of JAZAYU010000334.1, from coordinate 417,367 downwards.
TTACTTACCTTGGTGTCACTTTATCCTCAAATGGTTTATTCAATAAAGCCCAAAAAAGATTGTCCGACCAAGGACTTAATGCTCTATTTGCATTAAATTCACCTTTTGATTCAGTAGAACTTGAAATATCTGACAAGCTAAATTATTTGATTCTATGATATTACATGTACCTATTTTATGTTACGGTTCTGTAATATGGGGTTTCAATAAATCTCTTGACATCGAAAAAGTCCATTTAAAATTTCTGAAGCGAATTCTATCAGTCCGTCCACAAACTACGAATGCATGTGTATACGGTGAACTAGGTCGCTTTCCCTTATTCGTTGTAAGACAAATTCGAATCATAAAATATTGGTATAAAATATGTAAAACACCAGATACACTATTATTTAGATTGTATAACATGAAACATGATCAAGGAAGATTTATTAATAGCTGGACGTTAAATGTCCATTAATAGATAATATTGGTTTTAATTATCTTGTAGACAAGAATACACTGAGTTTGTATGATATTAACTGTGTTGTGCAAAGAATTTATGATATTTATGTGCAAAACTGGTTTTCTGAGATAGACAATAGCAACAAATTGACATCATATGGACAATATAAAAAATCGTTTGAGTTCGAAAAATATATCTCATGTGTTACTAACTCGAAACATCGTATCGCTTTGACTAGATTTAGATGCTCTGCTTATAGACTTTTAATCGAAGAGGGACGATATAGAAATATTCCTAGAAATCATAGAAGTTGTATAAATTGCAATATGAATTTAATTGAAAACGAATATCACTTTTTGCTAGTATGTCCAAAATATAGAGAACTAAGGAATAAAATTTTACCTCGTTATTATTGCTCGTGGCCGAACATTAATAAGTTTATTACATTATTAAGTTCTAACAATACTTCTTGCCTAAAGAAACTAGTAAACTATATATATCTAGCAAATAAAAACCGTGAAGAAGCAACTTAAGATTTTGTAATTTTGTAAAATGTTGTAATTTCTTATTTTCTAACTGAACACATATTATAATTTGTAGAAATTCCCATTTACGAATATCCTACATAAATACAATGGTACGGTTCGCTAATATTTACCTTACGTAATATATACGAAATATTTTAGTTTCGTAAAACTCTCCTATCGGCGATCTTTACACAGACCAATGAGTCGGTCTTTAAATTTCGCTTTCGAAAAGGCCGTCCGAAGTTTGGTCCGGTGACATAAAACATACGTAACTTTCTTATAACACAGAAATCCCTTGCCTATTTACATTATAGTCAAGAAAATCTTTATATAACGTATGTAGACCTACCGTGCATACTTAAAGTGTAATTATGTAAAGCATATATTAAAAAAATCACGATATGGTGGGAAAGCAAAAACGATATATTCATGCGTTTCCGATACCATTGTATATATGTCATACAAAACTATTTTATTTAATTGTAGTTCATTTATACTGAGTCGTGAAATATTCGCTTTTACACTTAATGCGAGGGAGATAAACCTTAAAATCTAATCAAGTATAATTGTATACATGTCATGGAATACTATTATTTAATTTTTATACATTTGTACTGTTTTGCAATCTTCTCTGTTAATTATTAGGATCCATTTCTATTAAATTAAATCTATTAACCCGTGTTAAGCTTTGCTTAATTTGATGTCGAATAAAATACATGTTATGTTATATTTATGTTTTGTCAGTTAGTATGTTAGTTGTTTTGTACAAGTTTGTTATTCGTACTTTTCTCTTATTACGTACTGCCCATATTCGATCGCCATTATTATTTGTAGGGCGACAAACCTTTGTGTTTATGCTAAATAAACGTTTGAACTTAAGATACAGGAAACAGTATAGCTATTGTAAGTGTTGTGTGTTATATGTCACACCTAAACAAAAGGAAGCTTGCCTAACAATATTATGTTTATTTAAAGGTAATTGCTTTATATCTCACTTAGGACAATGGTATTTATCTGTACCGTTTGCATGTGTTTAACGATGAAATCGTGATCATGGTTATAAAATTATACGTTTAAATTTTCGTTTTCGAGTCTGACGACGTCGCGAATTTATGAATTCGCGAATAAAGAAAATTACTGATTTTTTACTAAAATCGCGAAATTTCGACCTCGCAAAATTATTGCGTTTTACAGTAGCATCGAATCATGGTTCTTCATATAGGGAAACCTTGACTGGTCATTGATATAGGTGATCAAGCCATTTCCTGTTTCTTGGTAAGAATTCTGGCTGGCTCCGTTTCTGTTGACATCAGAATCGCTAAAATTTATATGCTTTCCAAGCGTAGTTCTTACATGTGTATGCTTCCAAAGCGTGGTTCTTACATGTATATGCTTCCCAAGCGTGGTTCTTACATGTATATGATTCCCAAGCGTGGTTTTTAGATGTATATGCTTCCCAAGCGTGGTTCTTACATATGTATGCTTCCCAGGCGTGGTTCTTACATATGTATGCTTCCCAAGCATGGTTCTTACATATGCATGTTTCCCAAGCGTGGCTCTTACATGTGTTTGCTTCCCAAGCGTGGTTGTTGGCACACTGCATTCCTGTGTAATCATTATTGTTTTTGACGGACAACCGGCTTCAGTTCACAACCGACATTTAGTCCTGACATCAAAGCGTAAATGAATTATTTGATAAGCAAAGGGAAATAACTCGCAGTATTTCAGTCCAACAAGAGCATAATAATTACTACCCGTGACTTGTGTTGAAATTCCGCCAGCGTTTTTCTTCTTTAAATAAATGTTTAAAACACGTAAAAATACTAAAGTGTATTAAACCAAAAATGTTCATAAAAACAATTTTTTAAGTTTTAAAGTAAAGCAACGACACGGTACGCCTGTTTGATCAGTATTTTACAATCCTGCTGGTAATTTGAGCAAAATATCTTGAACAGGAACTTCAGAATATTACGTTTCATTATGAACTGCGCAAGTGCACTTTAAAGTGAACTTAGGTATCTCACGATTCATTAAGAACTGCGCATGATAACCGCTAAGTGGACTTGAAAAAAAATGATATTATTTTTTAATATTAATTTAAAACCTACTCACCTGTCTGAAGAAAGTTGTCTTCGTTGATTAAGTCGATCGTGTAGTTTCACGCGCTTGGCCAGCTTCTCCGTTCATTTACCACAGCATAGCTCACTGCTAATCTGTTGTTCAACCATAACATGAGTCATGCGTTTGGCCTGCTAATCCGTTCTAGAACCACAGCAAAGATTACGTGCCTGGCCTGCTTATCTGTTGTTTAAACCACAAAATGAATTTCACGCCTGGCTCGCCTATCCGTTCTTGAACCACAGCACGAACTACTTGCCTGGCATTCTAATCCGTTCTTTAACCACAACATGAATCACGTGCTGGCCTGCTTATCCGTTGTGGAGCAACAAATTATATATGAAACACGCGCCTGCTTATCTTTTTTTGAACCACAACATGAATCACGTGCCTGGCCTGATTATCCGTTCTTGAACCACTGCATGAATCACGTGTCTTGTCTGCGAATCCGTTCTTCAACAACAGCATGAATCACGTGCCTGTCATGCTTATCTGTTCTTGAACCACAGCATGAATTACGTGCCTGGCCCTCTAACCGTTCTTAAACCACAACATGAACCACGTGCCTGGCCAGATTATCCGTTGTTGAGCCACAATATGAATCACGGGCCTGGTCTGCATATCCGTTCTTGAGCCACAATATGAATCACGGGCCTGGCCTGCCTATCCGTTGCTGAGCCACAATACGAATCACGGGCATGGCCGGCTTATCCGTTGTTGAGCCACAATATGAATCACGGGCCTGGTCTACCTATCGGTTGTTGAGCCACAACATGAACCACGTGCCTGGCCTGCCTATCCGTTGTTGAGCCACAATATGAATCACGGGCCTGGTCTGCCTATCCGTTCTTTAACCACAATATGAATCACGTGCCTGGCCTGCATATCCGTTGTTTAGCCACAATATGAATCACGGGCCTGGCCTGCCTATCCGTTTTTGAACCACAGCATGAATCGCGCGGCTGGCCTGCTTATTCTTTCTTGAACCACAGCATGAATCATGCGGATGGCCTGCTTATTTTTTCTTGAACAACAGCATATATCATGCGGCTGGCCTGCTTATTCTTTCTTGAACCACACCATGAATTACGTGCCTGGCCTGCTTATTCTTTCTTGAACCACAGCATGAATCACGCGACTGGCCTGCTTATTCTTTCTTGAACCACAGCGTGAATCGCACGGCTGGCCTGCTTATTCTTTCTTGAACCACAGCATAAATCGCGCGGCTGGCCTGCTTATTCTTTCTTGAACCACAGCATGAATCATGCGCCTTGCCTGCTTATTCTTTCTTGAACTACAGCATGACTCACGCGACTGGCCTGCTTATCCGTTCTTGAATCACAATTTGAATTACGCCCCTGGCCTGATTATTCTTTAACCATAGCATAAATCACGTGCCTGGTCTGCTTATCCGTTTTTCATCCACAGCATAAACCACATGCCTGGTCTGCTAAATATCCGTTCTTGAACCACTGCACGAATCATGTTCCTGGCCTGCTTAACCGTTCTTAAAAAAAAAAAACATGAAACACGAGCGTTGCCTGCTTATCCGTTTATCAACTATAGCATGAATCACGTGACTGGTCTGCTTATCCGTTCTTAATTTCCAGCACGAAACTCGAGCCTGGCCTGCTTATCCGTTCCGCTTATCGACTGCATGAATTACGTGACTGGCCTGCTTATCCGTACTTCAACAACAGCATGAATCACGTGCCTGTCCTGCTTATCTGTTCTTGAACCACAGGATGAATTACGTGCCTGGTCCACTAACCGTTTTTTAACCACAACATGAACCACGTGCCTGGCCTGATTATCCGTTGTTAAGCCACAATATGAATCACGGACCTGGTCTGCCTATCCGTTGTTTAGCCACAATATGAATCACGGGCATGGCCTGCCTATCCGTTGTTGAGCCAAAATATGAATCACGGGCCTGGCCTGCTTATCCGTTGTTGAGCCACAATATGAATCACGGGCCTGGTTTTCCTATCCGTTGTTGAGCCACAACATGAACCACGTGCCTGGCCTGCTTATCCGTTGTTGAGCCACAATATGAATCACGGGCCTGGTCTGCCTATCCGTTCTTTAACCACAATATGAATCACGTGCCTGGTCTACCTATCCGTTGTTGAGCCACAATATGAATCACTGGCCTGGTTTTCCTATCCGTTGTTGAGCCAAAACATGAACCACGTGCCTGGCCTGCTTATCCGTTGTTGAGCCACAATATGAATCACGGGCCTGGTCTGCCTATCCGTTCTTTAACCACAATATGAATCACGTGCCTGGTCTACCTATCCGTTGTTGAGCCAAAATATGAATCACGGGCCTGGACTGCTTTTCCGTTGTTGAGCCACAATATGAATCACGGGCATGGTTTTCCTATCCGTTGTTGAGCCACAACATGAACCACGTGCCTGGCCTGCTTATCCGTTGTTTAGCCACAATATGAATCACATGCGTGACCTGCCTATCCGTTTTTTTTGAACCACAGCATGAATCGCACGGCTGGCCTGCTTATTCTTTCTTGAACCACAACATGAATCATGTGGCTGGCCTGCTTATTCTTTCTTGAACCACAACATGAATCATGCGGCTGGCCTGCTTATTCTTTCTTGAACCACAGCATGAATCATGCGGCTGACCTGCTTATTCTTTCTTGAACCACAGCATGAATCATGCGTTGCCTGCTTATTCTTTCTTGAACCACAGCATGAATCACGCGACTGTCCTGCTTATTCTTTCTTGAACCACAGCATGAATCATGCGCCTTGCCTGCTTATTCTTTCTTGAACCACAGCATGACTCACGCGACTGGCCTGCTCATCCGTTCTTGAATCACTCTTTGAATTACGCCCCTGGCCTGATTATTATTTAACCACAGCCTAAATCACGTGCCTGGTCTGCATATCCGTTTTTCAACCACAGCATAAATCACATGCCTGGTCTGCTAAATATCCGTTCTTGAACCACTGCACGAATCATGTTCCTGGCCTGCTTATCCATTCTTAAAAAACATGAAACACGCGCGTTGCCTGCTTATCCGTTCATCAACTTTAGCGTGAATCACGTGACTGGCCTGCTTATCCGTTCTTAATTCACAGCATGAAACACGAGCTTGGCCTGCTTATCCGTTCCGCTTATCAACTGCATGAATCACGTGACTGGCCTGCGTATCCGTTCTTTATCCACGAAACACGTGTGTGTCCTGCTTATCCGTTCTTGAACCACGGCATAAACCACGTATCTGACCTGCTTATCCACTCTTGAACCACTGCATGAATCACGTCCATGGGCAGCTTATCCGTTCTTGAACGACAGCATGAATCATGTGCCTGGCCTATTTATCTATGTTAAGAGGTCGTCGTTTTCCTTAATAGGTCGTCTCATTTCCCAGCTTGTCGAACGTTTTAAGGAGAGGTTTTCTATTTGAAGGTGGCCGCTTTCATAAAACGGTAGTCTCATTACCCAGGTTGTCGAACGCTTTAATTCTTTAGTTAGATGTTCTATATTTAAAGGTGGTCGCTTTCAACAATCGGAAGTCTCTATTCGCAGCTTGTCTCACGTTTTAGGAAGATGTTCTCTATTTGAAGGTGGTCGCTTTCAACAATCGAAAGTCTCTATTGCAACTTGTCTAACACTTCATTAATAAGGAGTTGTTCTGTAATTGAAGGTGGTCGTTTTCGTTTATTTGTAGTCTCTATTCGCAGCTTGTCGAACGCTTTAAGGAGAGGTTCTCTATTTGAAGGTGGTCGCTTTCAACAATCGGAAGTCTCTATCAGCAGCTTGTCTCACGTTTTAAAGAGATGTTCTCTATTTGAAGGTGGTCGCTTTCAACAATCGGAAGTCTCTATCAGCAGCTTGTCTCACGTTTTAAAGAGATGTTCTCTTTTTGAAGGTTGTCGCTTTCAACAATCGGAAGTCTCTATCAGCATTTTCTCTCACGTTTTAAAGAGATGTTCTCTATTTGAAGTAGGTCGCTTTCAACAATCGGAAGTCTCTACTCGCAGCTTGTCTAACACTTTATTAATAAGGAGTTGTTCTGTAGTTGAAGGAGGTCGTTTTCATTAATTTTTAGTCTCTATTCGCAGGTTGCTGAACGCTTTAATGAGAGGTCCTATATTTGAAGGTGACCTCTTTCATTATTAAGTAGTTTCTACTCGCAGCTTGTCGAACGCTATAATAAGGTGTTCAATGTTTGGAGGTCGTCGTTTTCATTAATAGGTCGTCTCATTTCCCAGCTTGTCTAACGCTTTAATAAGATGTTGAACTTCTCTATTTGAAAGTGGCCGTTTTTGTTAGTCGAAAGTTCATATTTTCAGCATGTCAAACGCTTTAATCATATGTCCCCTATTTAAAGGTGGTCGTTTAGTTAAAAATTAGTCACTTTTCGCAGCTTGTCGAACGCTTTAATCAGATGTTCTCTATTTGAAGGTGGTCCCTTTCAACAAGCGGAAGTCTCTATTCGCAGCCTGTCTCACGTTTTAAGATGTTCTCTATAAAATTTTGAAGGTGGTCGCTTTCATCAATCGGAAATTTCTATTCGCAGCTTGTCTCACGTTTTAGGATGTTCTCTTTTTGAAGGTGGTCGCTTTCAACAATCGGAAGTCTCTATTCCTAGCTTTTCTAACGCTTCAAGATGTTTTCCTTTGGAAGGTGTCCGCTTTCTTTGTGTGTTTTCTCTTGCTATAAATCACGGGTCCTTTTAAGTTTTATTAGAATAAAAACAGAAATCGGACTGTCACTGAACTGTGCATTTGGCAAGATATAAATGGTTCACAGGTGGGTAGTCCTTAATCAGGAGTGGTCTCTTTCCTGAGGTTGAATTTAATGGGGTCGTCTGCTGTTCGTAAAAGTAATCCTATCTGATGACGTACTTGAAATGTCCGTTAATCTGGCACTGTTCCAGCTCTTACAATTACTGTAGAAATGTATACATGTATCTTTCACAAAACGGTGACTAACGTTATAATATACGAGCTACATGAAGAGATATTTGCTGACAAATGGTCTTTGTTAATAGGTTCAATATCACAAAATTATCCTTTGTAAAAGTAAAAAATGTTTTAAATAGAATTGTATAAAGATGCTTTCTATTATAACATAAACTTTAACACGTGTCGTCTGATGAATAAAAATGCTATAATAAATGTTAATACTTTCGCTGTCCGGTGTAAGTGTCAATTATAGTTCAACGCTGGTTGTTCACATTATCATCAGTAAATTTGCTTGTATTACATTTTACTTGACAGTTTGGAATATAAACACTGAATGTCCGTAAACATTAGATCCATCTTGGATTACTGTAAAAGTCTCTGACTTCCTGAGCTCCTGTATTACTGTTTTATAATCAGACTCTGTCATCACTGTACAGAGATACAACTGTACAGTGACTGACTGTCCCAGCCTACTGAGAGTCTTAATCAGATCTCGGAGACAGGAGCTTGCCATGGATAGATAAATGTACTCTAGTTTTGTCATTTCGGTTGACAGGCAGAGTCTCCTGTCACCGAGATCTGTAAACTGTATATATAGCTGTTCCAGCCGTAGTAGTGCCGGAAGGATTGTTATTATACTTGATAAGGCAACATCATCAAGTCTAGTAAGCGTAAGTGTCTTTAAGTGTTGAGCAGCTTGTAGGCTCGTAAAGCAGTGTGTTGTCACACTTGAAGATAGTTCTCCTATAGCGCACTGTTCCAGATGTTCAGCGTTCACGTGTAGCTGTGATACTGGCACTCTGTTCAGACCAATGGACTGTAAGTTAACATGTCGGGACATGTCTAACACAACACCACGACACACCTTGTGATCACTGCAGACGATATTCCCCATGTAGATCTCTGTCATTGTCACCCGTGATGTGATAAATGATGTAACTTTATTCAGCTGGTTGTGTGTGAGACTGAGACTGTCGAGACGGAGAGCTTGTAATAATGGCATGCTGAGAATGGTCTCTTCACATCTCTCTGATAACACTGTCATTCCACTATAATATATACCCTGTTTAAAATTCGAACTGCTTAATGACAAACATCGTAATGTATCCATCGACTGTGTAAGAAGCTGCTCCACATCCGGTTGCCTAGCAACAGCCCATAGTAACAGCTTGGTCAGGGAGTGAATATTATGTAGATCCAGCGTCTCAAGAATCTGTGTGACTTCCGCTGTAGTCTGGCATTGCTGTATGGATAGAGATTTCAAACTACCGTGGTTATCATGTATAATTGTTTGTAAAGCTAACATATATTCTTCATGATTTGTGTCTCCATCAATCAGAATGTCCTCTAATGGTAAAGGTTCAAATTCTTCTCCGCAAGCCTCCATTTCCCTGGTACAGTCTTTTTGTAGCGTTTGATATTTTAATAAAATATCATAGTTCGATTCGCCTGGATATGTGTATGTTTTAGCCCTGTAATTACAGGTAATTTCTTCCGATGATACAACGTCCTTTATCTTGTGCGATATCTCGCTATAGGCTTGTGGTCTCAATCCGCTTAGAAATATCAACACATTTGAAACTTCCAGAATTGTCGGCAGCGACGTACACTTTTGGAGAATAATTTCTTGAACCTTTGTTCTGCCTGCGGTAGTAGATTCCGTGCTGACCTGAATGTAGAATGCTGCGAAAAACTCTTGCAAAGATTTATGCAAAAAAGAGACATTGCTGATTTTCTGTGAAACAGGGCCATATACTTTATTTTGCGACAAGAGTCCGAGCTTCAAGCAATAATCTAATTCTTCTGGTTCCAGGTATTTTCTCACGAACGTGACGTCAAGTACCAGACGCTGTATGTTTTCTACGTCAAACAGTGCAAAGAACGCTAATTCGCCGAGTTTTAACATCAAAGACAGATGTTGCATACAGTATGGTTTCTCCAACATACAGTTTGGAACGCTTATTTCACGGCCTGCTTGAAGGCATACTAGGGTGGATCCTGACTGAATTTTCATTGTTCCCCTGTTCAGTGTGAGTTCTACTATGTTTGTGAATATTTCGCATTTTGTGTATCCAATCTTCTTACCGTCGAACCATAAGCACACACACTGTAAATAAATGAATGGGACATGTTGGACTTCACCGAGTTTAATTAACGAAATTGTCCGATTAAAATCATCTACGGTTTTCTTGGATTTGTCCACGCACTTCTTGTTAAGCAGGTCGATGGCGTTAATAACAAGCTGGTTTGTTGAAGTCTTGTCGAGGATGTTTATTTCAACATGTCTGTCAAGCTGCATTCCTGACGGTCGTATAACGTCGAATTTCCACGGACGCAATGTTGTCAGGATGGTCCAGTTGATACGGGCCTTTCTATGAGGAACGTCATCGTCCTTGTGGGGTCTTTGGCAAGAACTTGGATGCGACCACTCATCCATGCCCTCTAAAATAATCAGGCATGGTCTCTCGGCTAAAATCTCATCAAGCAGCTGGCGGTCGTAGCGTCTTCGTAGATTGTCGTTGAGTGAGGCTACAATTAATTCGTCTAAATCACAGATCGCGGTATTCATATCCCTCAAAGTAATCAGGAACAGAAAGTCAAATCTCATCATTGTAGCAACATCTTCAGGCTTGATTTTCTCGGATAGCGACCTTAACGTCTTGTGGGCCTGGCACCAAAGCATGCAGATATATTTGCTAAAACATGTCTTACCGATACCAGCGTCTGCGGTGACATAAATATTTGTGTACGTGCTTCCGTCTTCTTTAATAAACAGTTCTGGGAGAGAAGTTACCGGTGTCCTGGTTGGGTTACCGAACGGACGCCGAATATCAATCGCTGTCAGTGGTGGTCGGACATAAAACTCCTCCACCGGAACTACGTCATCCTCCACCAGTGGACACACTGGGATTGTACTGTAACGATCTCTGTAAAAGTCTATCAGGTCCCTCTGCACTCCTGAAGTTAAAACGAGTTGTGTGTTTGTAAATGTACTTTATCTATAAATTTTTGTTACAAATGGTTTAATTGATCCATTTTTCGTGTGTGCTATGTGCATTGTCATAAAATGAAATATCACTTTTAAAAAAGGTCCACCAGTATACAAGTATTATAGAATCATGCCAAACTCGGTGAAACCACGCTCTAGTTAACTCCGGAACCTAGCAACTTTTGAAAAGTGCTGTTCGTGATTACTTCGGGAAGGAAAGTGATTCATTGAGTTGTACACGAATTCCGGAAACTGACAAAAAAGGAAATCTGGTAGATACGAAATACAAGCCAGCAAGAGGTAAGTCACACTTGTATACTCTTAATATGTACCACACAACTTGCTCTTGTCTTGTTAATGGCAGAAAAGCAGAAGAATTTGTTGAGACTGACTTGCCTGCAATATTAGACATGGTCGAATCAGCGGTCATCAAAAACAAATCAACATTAGCTCAATTTAATTATGACATCAAGGAAACCTTAATGCATCATTTTGATGACACATCCGACAGGTCAATGAGTACCTCTACAAAAACAAACAGTGTTGATATTATGACAACCACAGAAACGTCCAGTTATGTTCATTCTGTAAATGATCAAATTCTAAATTTTTCCACTTCTGACCCCGAGAATCCATGTGACTGTGAGATAGAGAATGAGAAAAAAGAATGTGAGCAACCCTCCAATAGTATTCTCGCAAACATCAGCAGCACATCGATGATACCGTATTGTGGTTTGCGCAAATTCAAGATCAAATTCAAGGTATTAAAAATCAAACAATTACCAACGTCAACTCAAATTGAATGTGTTGCTGATTCAACTTAGAATATCCAATCAGAACTAACTGTAGCAACTACAACTATTCAACGCAGACTTCAGTCAATTTCTGATCATCTGAAATCTCAGAAAATTACAGAAAATCACATTATCCCTACTGAAAATATTTCTCGGCATGAAAGGAAGTCACTGAGTCCAAAATCGTTGCCTTCAAACAACGCAGAAGTTAAGAAAGTTGCGGAAATTGATACACATGTTAAATGAACAATTTGACTGTAACAAAAAGAATATATCAACCACGCTGTTTATTGGCTATTCCATCCTTAAGGGAATTAAAATCTGCGGTCTTCAGGAACAAGCTGATGTAAGAACAATACGAGGTGCAGATACGGCAGAAATATCTACTTACTAGTATATCAAAACGGAGCTAAGTCAGTGTAATTATAAAAATGTAATCGTTCATGTTGGTGGAAATGATATTTCAAACGGCAAATCTATCCAGACGATACAACACGAATTTCAAAAGATGATGGACTGACTTGAAGAAAATGATTGTAAGATATTTATATGCACAGTTTGTCCACGCAAAGATGTAGATGTTTCGCATCAAAACAAAATGATAACAGAAATCTGCCAAATACGCGAAATCACCTGTATTGAAAACTATTCCGCTTTCATTTACGGCAATGGGAATACTGCACGTCAGATGTTTCAAAGTGACGGCATCCATCTATCTCCTTGTGGAACCAGCACGTTATTACATAACATACACATGTCAACAGTAGTAATAAAGGAGCGATCCACAGAAAGTTTCTACCGTTCGAGGCAAGCTGACAATCACGGAAACTACCGAAGATCTCCGCCCAGGGGGAATCCCACCGAAGTTCTAGGTCATCATTACCGGAGACATGATCAACAACGCTCTACTTGGTCGCCGGCATAAGGTTATCGAAATGGAGGTAACTCCAGGTCAAATCAAAATAAACACTATGGACTGTACTAGGACACTCTGAGCAGTATCAAAGAATCTCATAGTGTTACTTCTAAGCAAAATATGTTAAATGTTCTGAATGTAATAATCTTTTTGATAAATTATGTACATGTAAATTTTCTTTGGGTGAAAAAACACTAAATGCTAAATTACTAATGCAGACTTATTCAATATTTAATAACAGTTCATGCATCGATGAACGCAATGAATACTCTTCAAATTTTGTTAATGCCACTAAACAATACTCACCGTTTCAATTTGTAAGCAAAGGATTTCGAGTAGTTAATCTTAATATTCAACATATTTTACCGAAATTGGATGAAATCAAGATATTACTTTTAGAAGATCCCATTCATGTTTTAGGATTATGCGAAACTTTTTTGACTGAGAATACTGTAAATGATGAAATTCATATTCATGGTTATAATTTGGAAAGACGAGACAGATTTTCAAAACAAGGTGGTGGAATAGTAGTTTATATAAAAGATAATGTTATATATCGGCGAAGATTATACCTCGAAAATGATATCTTAGAATCACTTTTTATTGACATCATTGTACCAAAAGGAAAGTCTTTCATCTTAAACTTTGTGTATAGACCGCATTCCGCATTACAAAGTTGGATAGAGTCTTACGAACAACAAATAACTAGAGCACGTGAATTCTTTGATGAAATATATTCTCTTGGGGATTTTAATTTTGATTTCTCGCCAGAAAAAGGATTTAAAAATAACAAATTGAATGCAACAATTATTTGTTTAGGCATGATGCAAATGGTTAAATCCCAAACCAGGGTAACTGAAGCGAACAGCTCGATTATTGACCACATATACTCAACCTTTCCTGAAAATATTAATGAGATAACTGTTCCCAAAATCAGTTTTAGTGATCATTATCCTATATGTTTTACCAGAAAAATCAGGCAAATGCGTTGTAACTCACCAAGTAGACATACCACGATAAAATGATTACAATAATGCTATTAAAGACAAATCTGATTCAAATTACTGTGGAAACATATTAAAACTGTGTCCTCGGATGATATTCACAAACCATGTTCATTGCCATCTACACTAATATTTCACGGTAGCTCTTTAACTAAGGAACACGACCTTATAAATGCCCTGAATTGTCATTTTAATATTGCTGACTCACTAATAAATTCCAACTTGTGTATCACAGATTTCAATGATTTAAAACTTTATCTAGATAAAAAAAAAAATATTAAGCATTTACTATTAAATTAATTACGCCATTTGAGGTTAAAAAGATAATAGATTCATTTAATATAAAGAAGGCTACTGGGCCTGATGGAATTAGACCACGTATTTTAAAAATAAGTTGTGATTATGTTTCGTCTGCTATTGCGAAAATTGTTAATGATTGCATAGTTTTAGGCGATTTTCCCAACAAGCTTAAAGAGGCAGCAGTTCTTCCTCTTCATAAAAAAGGGCAAAGAGAAGACCCTAATAATTACCGACCGATATCAATTTTAAACACTATTTCAAAAGTTATTGAACGCCACGTGGGAAATCAATTGCACGAGTTTTTGCAATCTACAAACATTTTACACAAGACTCAGTCTGGGTTTAGGAAAACCTATTGATGCCAAATAGCCCTTGCATACCTAATTGATAACTGGATGACAGATATTGATAGTGATAAACTAGTCGGGAGTGTATTCTTAGATCTTAGCAAAGCATTCGACATGGTTAATCATGAAATTCTTCTGCATACAGTAAAACTTTATCACTTCGATAACCAGGCGTTAAAAAGGTTTAAATCTTATTTAACAGATAGACACCAATATGTCAAGGTTAATAATTTCGAGTCACAAAAACACCGTATCATGTCCGGGGTACCCCCGGGTTCTATTCTAGGTCCTCTGTTATTTTTGCTTTATGTCAATGACCTACCTTTATCGGCACCAGAATCTAATCTAGACATGTATGTCGATGAACAACCTTACACTGTTATGCAAAGAATGCTTCTGATATTCAAGAAAATCTTCAAAAAGATCTTATTAATATTAACAACTGGTGTTCTGTAAACAGCATGGTATTAAATTCTGCAAAAACAACTTGAATGCTCATTCAAAATTTAAGATTAAAACGTTCTGCTTCTCTTCTAAATGTTTCAATAAATCAATTGCAAATTCATAATGTTGAAACTCAGATTATTTTAGGTGTAACCGTAGACAAATCCATGAAATGGTCACCACAAATAGATAATGTTTGCAAAAAACTCAAGTCAAAATTATATCTGTTTCATCGCATTTCAAAATATCTCACTCATGAAATGAAAGAAATGTTTTATAATGCTTATGTTACTCCAATTATAGATTATGGGTTAGTTACATGGGGAGGATGCTCAAAAAGACTATTAGATAAGGTCTTCAAATTTCAACATAAATTTGCAAATACAAGCTAATGTGCAACGGTTAATTCTTTTCAAGAACTTAAACCGGTTACCAATAACAGATCGTTTTAAATACTACATTCAATTTGCTATTCTTGTTTACAAAACTATTAACAATTTAGCTCCTTCATACATGAGAGAATTAACTCATACATGTAACAATCAAATCTACAATTTGCGATCCCAAAGTAATTTGAATCTAGTTGTCCTAAAACGAAACACAGAATACCTTAAAAAGACATTCAGTTACTCTGGAATGGTGATCTGGAATACAATTCCAGCTTCAATAAAACTTATATCGAAACTTGAAATTTTTAAAAAGACTTATAAAACATACTTGCTAAAAATATTTTGACTTCTTAGAGCACTGCTCTGTAAACATGTGTGACTTTGTGTTGATAGTGTTTTTACTTAATTATTAATTATTATTGATATTATTGTATTAGTGTTGTGTGTGCGTGTGTTTAGTTAGATGGCCTCTTGAAAATAAGTTTTGTATAATTGTTAGTTGACTATGTATGAAACTTAAGAGTTTACCATGATCTTAAAATAAAAAAAAAATATTATTATTATTATTATTATTATTATTATTATTATTATTATTATTATTATTATTATTATTATTATTATTATTATAGTTACAAAAGGTCACTTAACTTGCTATAAGCAGATGTGCACACTGCAACACAACGCACCACATGAACACAACCAGTCTGATTTGTGAAAATCTTGACATATCAAATTCTTATTTCAACCTAATCCTTTTAATAAAAAGTATAATTGCGTTAACATACGCCAGGCCGTTGACGCGGCGTTTATCAGACCTGTAGGCGTCCACTTTCAACTATACCTAATGATGGATAAGTAAAAAGTCACGTGATACTCTGTTTACACAACCAAGGATGATCTGATGGCAGATGCGCATAATTAAATAATTTTCCACAAATCAGAACTCACTAAAAGAAATGTTTTGGTAATAAAATATGCATATCAGGAATCGCCACACCCATAAAACACAGCCTCCCCACTCAGCGAAAAAGAAGAGAGGAGGAGAAAGTATGTTTGTTATAAGTATGTCAATTTAAATAAAACGCCAAAAACAATAAAATAAAAAAAAGAACCCTTTTGGGATACCCACTTGGAACGGTCAGTGGCAAAACAAAACAAAACCAAATTTGACTATTTCAATTTTTTGTTCGTCACGTGACTGTCTAGCTATTGATCACAAAATAAAATTACATCAAATTGTTAGGAAATTAATACTGTATAATTCAAAGAAATTGTCTTGTACTTCTGAGTTGAACAACATAAAATAGAAATATAAAATTAACAAAATTAGTACATTTCTAAAAAGCTGTATTTCATTTTCTGATTTTTTAGTTTCGATCTTTTTGTCTTAACGCCTCGCAAGCTTAACAACGTAAATGTATCACAAGTATGCACTTAAGTATTGAAAGGAAATGAATACTTCCACATGTACATAACAAAATGTAGTTGAGATGATAAAACTTTAGTATTCAATATAAAATCGTGCGTCGAATACATGTACATAATTTAACAGCAATCATTATACCAAACATCTAAACTCGCTCTATAAGTTGTACGAGTCAGGGTCGTAGCTTGCCCTCTATACATATGGATTCAAAGTTGTGTTCGGTGGTCCGAGAATATAAGATTGTTGTTTTTTCAATGTGGAGCGAGGCTCTGTCTATGGCTGCTAAGTATGAAAATGGTATTAAGACCGGTTAACTACGCATTTCGCAACTCTGTTTTATCTTGTTTCGATATGGCTCAAAATCGTACGAAACTACGATAGTACGTTGGTAAAACAACGATGACACGATGGTGAAACATTGATGGCACGAAGGTGACACAACTATGTTACGATGATGAAAACGTGATTTTACATCGCGTTTTTACCATCGTACCTTCGTGTTTTTACCATTGTGCCATCCTGGTTTCACTATCGTGTCTTCGCGTTTACATCATCGTGTCATCGTACCATCGTGATTTCACCATCGTTCTATCGTGATAAAGGGAGAGAAAAAAATATGTACGTCCATACGGAACACCTGAAACGAAATTACATGTAGACGTCACGCGTTATATGTGCCTTGTGAGCTTGCGCGACGTTCTCACACGTTTCATTTGTTTTTAACTTACGTGATTGTTCCTGTCCCATGTCTATAGTTGCCCGGATTCTGTTGCAGTGTTAAATTCGAATAACCATTGTTTGGCAGTGGAAGTCTGAAATAGTGAAGACGTCTGAAAGTCAGTCCATTACGAGCTAAAGATCCGTGCCCAGGGTTATAAAGCTGAAACCAGTCTCAAATCTCAAGCATCTGATTTGCTGAAATTGCAAACAGTAGCCATTTCAGCCAATCAGATGCTTGAAATTTGAGACTGGTTTCCATTTCCAGTTTTACAACCTTGAGCACCGGTCTGCATTATGTTAGAATTGCGTTTTAGAAAGTTGATATTATTCAGCAAAATGAAATAAATTACCTGTCTTCAAAAGCAGCCGGGAATATATCTTTTTGAAATACAAATAATTGCCAAGCAATCAGAAATTCAATAGACTTGAATTGTTTTGCAAATTCAAAAATTGAGATTTCACAATCAATTTCACATTCTAAAATATTCTCCAGTATCAAGAGACGCATAGGTTGCTCATTATAAAACATGACGTATTCTTTAAATAAACAGAAAGGTAATGACCAGATCACTTAGAACATAGGAACCTGAATTTCTTTCAATAATCACCCGATCCCACATAATATTTTATGACGTTTGACAATATATACATAGTATTTATTATATATGTATATAGGGACAAACGTCAAATATGTCGGATCGGGGTGATTATTGAACGAAATTCAGTTTCATGTGCTTAGACTAGTAAGTTTTCTTTTATCGAGAAACTAGTAGTGGAAATAAGCGCTTAAAACACACGATACGAATAAAAGCTTCAAGCTTAATAATCATGTTTATTAATATGTACATTTGTAAATATTTAATATATATATATAGTTTCTAATTGAATATCAATGCCACTTTCATGTCTGAGTTTCTTGTTTCATAAATTTATGCAACCTTCATATTAACTAAGATGTTTTACATGTAAAAATTCCTTGCATTATCATAATTGATAGGTTTTCTATTAAAAATATTCACGCAGCCATACAAATTTATTTAAATCTTTTTTTAATTAAAATATTAATGCCGCTAAATTAATGATATATTATACAAGTTTTGCATTGCAGTGATGCCGATATGGTGATCTATCTACCTGATGAAGTAATGTTGACCGAGGGCGAAGCCAGAGGTCGATATTGCTTTGACAGGTCAATAAATCACCATATTGACCGACATTGAAATGCAACGATTGTATAATATATCATTAATTGCTTTTTAATTAAATCTTTATTTAAAATAATTCAACTTTGCAAAATTGCCACATACTTTTGTGCCTGATCATACAATACTGACAGTAACTCTACGATTTATATTTTGGTCCTATTGTTTTCGTTGCTGCAACTGGCAACATTACAATTAAGCATTCCCTGATATAAATACACAGTGCAGAACCCAAGTAGATCTATTATAAATTGAGCCATTCACCCAGGTCAATATTTGATTTAGACTCCGCCCACGAGTCAATACCGAAATTTATCGCATATCATTTGATCACGTTTAATATGAAATGAGAAACGTCAAACCAATATGATTTAATAATAAATTAAATAATTCGCCCCTCTCACGCCGCTTTTATATTTTTTATGTTTTAATTTAAATATTCATTCCGCTATATATTAAACGCCGGTATCATATTGGATAGATTTTCATTTTCGAATATTCACGCTTCTTTAAAATGATAGATATATATTTAATCTTTTTCCGCTATCATAATTGATTTATTCTTTGTCTTAGAAATTTGCACAGCCATTGTAATATGCATGTTTACATTTTGATTTATATACTTATTCCGCTATAAGAATTAAAAAAATCCATATAATATTCTCGCCGCTACATGTATCATATTTGATAGACTTTCCATTTATACTATTCACGCCACAAACTAACTTGATAACAGATTTTCTATTAACAATATTTAGGCCACACTCATTATTCATAGATTTTCGTATTAAAATATTCAAGATTCTTTATTATTGAGCTATATTTTATTAAAAAAATATTCTCGTCGCTATCATAATTGGTAGATTTTCTTTTTTAAAAATTCGCGCCGCTATTATATTTTATAACTTTTATTTCAATATTCATCACATTCATGCCGCTATTATAATTGTAATTATTTGTTTTGTTTTTAATTTAAACAGGATTGCCCCCATAATACTTGATATATTTTCTATTAAAATATTCACACCCCAGTCGTATTTAATAGATTTTCTTTTTTAAAATATTCACGCCACTATCATCATCGAAGTATTTTCTACTTGTAATAATCACGCCGGTTTCATACCCGATACATGTTTATTGAAATATTCATGCCACTTGCATAATTGACTTTCTATTAAACAGGTTTTAACGCTATAATAAATAGATTGTATATTTTAAGGAAGACTTCCCTTAATGAGCTTTGGTTGATATCGCAAAAGTTATCGTTTTTGCTCGGTGAAAAATGTAGTTTCACCAAATAACACTAAATAAATTGTTAATATTTAGGTTAAAAGTTAAAAAGGTTAAAAATATGTTATACATTTTAAACACTTCGATTTATAAAATGTTTAGCAAGAAAATTATAAACCCAAGTTCCGGTCACGTGAAGTTTTGGCATTCCCTGCAAACCGAAAACTGATGCATGTAGAACGTGATTTTTGAGTGAGATTTAATGCTCATAAGTGTCAAACAACCAGTAGAACGTTATTGGCAGAACACAACTACATGTATGCCAATTTATATTTGTGCCACGGAGTTACCTGTAACAATCAGAATTTCCCACACGGCCAGGTTTAAAACACGACCCGTCCGTAAAATAAAGAGCGGTCCAAAAAGGTAAACACGGCCCTTAACTTAACGTTTTGATTTCTTATTATATCTTCAAAGTTTGTTTTGTATCATAATGATAGCACTCGTGGCTATTATAGAAGCATTTTATTTTGAAAATATTTTAACTGGAAGACAAATAAATTTTGTCCTAAAGATGGACCGTCTTTTGACTAAAATTAAGTCGGAAACGGAAAACACGGCCCAACCTCTTAATTTCTGTTTTTTTTTTCTGAATGTGGTAATTCCTGATATGCATATTTTACTTTTTTATTTTAAAATACGTCCTGAAAATTGTTTTTGCATACAGTATAACTTCGAAAACTCGAATACTCAGAGGGATTATGAAAATGTTTTCCATGGCGCTCGAGTTTTCGAAGCTTCACTTTATGAGGTCTGATTTTTAAGTCAAGTGGTATAAACACATGTATGTTACCCAGCACGCAAGCCCAAATGGCCCCATATGGGCTGTATCTGGGCAAACTGCCCATACGGGTCCAAGATGGGACCCATATACCGTACAGTGTCCGAAAAAGGCCGACTGGATACGGAAATTCACGATCGTGATTTCTGAATAAAATAGTTTGTTATTTTTTCTTATTCATTTTATATTTGTTTTCTAAGCTTAGATTAAAACATGTAGAAAAGAATTGATGCAGTTATTTGTCATTTATTAAAAAAAATATCAAATAAATAAAATTTGCGGATATCAATCTCGCGGCATTTCTGAAAGAAAGAGAAAGTTGAGCGAGTGAAATTCGTTATTAAACAATTGACAAATATCAACAATTTCGGCATAAATTAGTATTTGGGTGAGTAATTATCAACGGAAACAATAATCTGCTATCCATATTTAACATTAAGTTATTTTATTTCGACGTTATTTTTGAAATCTTAGATCATAACATAACATAACATAACATAAACTTTATTGGCATAAAATAGCATATAGCACATTTATAGCCACAAAGTAGTAAATAACATGTATAATAAAGGCATGAAAATCCACAACGTTACATTTTACCAAGACAATTTTTTCAAGAAGTTACAGAAATACAAGCAGTAACAACATTTATCAAGACATTTTTCTTCAAAAGTTTGATGACAGTACATAAATTGATAACAAAATTTTATAAAACTAGGTATTATTTCTGGATTTAAATGCAAAGTGTACACATTTTGCTAAATTGTTTATCATTTTTGTACTACCTGACGACATAATGGATTCAAATTTTTGTAAATTTGGCCATCTGCAGAAATATGGTTTAAAGAATCGTTTACGCAAATCTGAGTGTTTTGCACAAACTAAAAGAAAGTGATATTCTGTTTCGATAACGTCCATATTACAGTGAACACATTTTCTATCATTTCTGTCGATATTTGTATGTCTTCCTTTTTCAATGGCTAGATCATGTGATGAAAGTCTAAATGTGGCTAAAGATAATCTATAGTTATTTTTGTTAATGCAATTCAGGTATTTTTCTAGACAAAATTCATGCTTGTAAATACAGTAAGATGATAGTCTGTTTGAATTGTTTATACCTGCATACCAGCTCTGTTTATATATATCTAATATTCTTTGTTTTATTGACTGAAGATGTACTGCAGTTAAGTTTTCAAAATCCCATAAATACGACATACCAATTTCGTTTAAAATCTTCTAAATTTGGAATGCCCAATTAAGTTCACCATATGTGCAATTGTTATCAGCATCTTGTTTTAACATAAAAAATATTTGTTTTCGTAATGAATTATTATCAGCATTTGAAAGTTTAACCCAATATTTCGCCAGGATTAGCTTACGTTTAATTTTCATTGGATATCGGCCCGTTTCACCATATAATCCATCAAGATTAGTTGATTTTTTAACACCTATAACTTTTCGCAAAAACTTGCAATGTACAATTTCGACATCTTTACTATCATAGTATCCCCAGACCTCTGCCCCGTAAATGAGAACAGATCCTACTAAACTATCAAATAATTTATTTTTATCATTGATTGTTAGTTCTAACTGGTTGAAAACAATAAAGAGATTGTGGAGGGCGAATTGTGAATGTTGTGCTATGCGTTTCTGAGATCTGAACCATCCTCCATTTTTAAAGAGATGTATACCTAAGTACTTAAACGAGTCTACTACATCTAATACTGTCTTGTTATATATAAAATTATGCGTTGTGTGACGTCCCTTTTCAAAGATCATAACTTTCGTCTTTTTAGTATTAACTTTAAGACCCCATGCGTCACAGTAATTTTGTAAATCATTTAGCATAGATTGTAATGCTTGTGGTGTATGAGCAAATAACACTGCGTCATCGGCAAACAATAAAATGTAAAGTTTTAACTCGTTGATAGTAAATATACCATCTATATTAGAGTTAATATTTGACATAATGTCATTTATGAAAAATAAAAATAAAAGACTAGAACTGGGATCCCCCTGTTTCACTCCGATATTGGAGTCGAAAACGTGTGACAAGTTTGCGTTAAACCTCACACATGTTTTTACAACACTATACATGCTTTGGATAGCCTTAACAAGTTTTGAGCTTACATTTTGTTGAAGTAATTTTTGAAAAAGAAACGATCTGTCCAATGTATCGAAACATTTTTCGTAGTCTAAGAAGGCACAATACAACTTTTTCTTTAAACTTAAGGTTTTAACGATTAAAGAATGAAGAATAAAAATACAATCAATTGTAGACTTATCTTTTTGAAAACCAAATTGATTATCAATTATTTTTTCATGTTTTGTTGACCACTTTTTAAGTCGATTTAGTATAATTTGTGAATAAATCTTTGCAATAATGTTAATTAGTGTGATCCCTCTATAGTTTTGAGCATCTTCAATATCCCCACCCTTAAATATTGGTACTATAATACCAGTACCCCAGGATGTCGGGTATTCACCTTTTGATAAGAGTCTGTTAAATAACGACAGTAAGAATTGAGCTATAATATCGAAGGAGTGTTTATATATCTCAGCGAAAATAGTATCAATACCACTGCTTTTGCCGTTATTTTGTGAGAATACCGCGTGCTTTAGTTCTTGAAAATTTATTTCTTGGTCGAGATCATCATCGTGTATTACGTCATATAAGTCGTCATCATTTAAATCGTTATTTAAGTTATCAGTACCATATAGATTCTTAAAATGGGTAAATAAATCGGAAAGATTTAAATTGTTCGGTTTGGCGTTGTTTTTCTTATATTGTTTTTTGATTTTTTTTTCAAAATTCTTTTGGTTTAAATATTCCTAAATTCGTTAATTCACGTTTTTCAGTAGCCTTGTATTTATTTCTGTATATTTTCTTTATGCGATTATAGTGCGATCTAGCATTCATAAAACGGCATCTATTATCATTCGTTTTATTTCTTAGAAAAGTATTTCTTGTCCGTTTAAAATTGATTCTCGCATTATTGCATTCTGCGTTGAACCACGGAGTACTTTTTCGCTGCTTATGTAAAGGTTTGCGAAAGTGTTTTTGTTCAAAGACCGTATGCGTACATTCTTTTAATATTTGTGTAAATCGACAAGTTATATCATCAATACTGTCACATTGATTAATAGAATTGGTAAGTGATGATATCGCTTCAGATTTTGTGATCATCAGCTGTTGAAAATCATTTATTTTTGCTTCATCCCATTTTATAAACGTTTGTCTATCATACGGCTGACCGGATGGTTGTAAACTGTGTTTTCCTTTAATGTTAAAAGAAATACCTGAATGGTCCGAAAATTCTGTTGGAGGTAAAATTTCAAAATGCGAGATGTATTGAAAAGTATCTGTGCTTAATAATAGATAATCTACAACACTAGATCCGTTTATTGAATGAAATGT
This sequence comes from Corbicula japonica, assembly GCA_038501625.1. NCBI lineage: Eukaryota > Metazoa > Mollusca > Bivalvia > Venerida > Cyrenidae > Corbicula > Corbicula japonica. Next base: position 393,323 of record JAZAYU010000334.1, on the reverse strand, counting down.
ATAATCCCCTTTACCGAGGTCGTTATGCAGTCGACCGTTACCGATAACAATAGAAGCAGACTGACACAGATCAAGGAGACGCCTACCAGATCAATTTCTGGATTGTCATATGTTTTCGCGAGTTTATTGTTTGCATGAAAAAGTTGCCTATTTCAAACTTAGTAATTACTGTGCGTAAAATTGAAACTTTGGTGCTCGAAAATTAATTGTATGCAGTATTCTTGTAATATTCAATATTTGCAAAGGTCTCTATAAAAAAATAATCATTAATTTTATTTATTCTATGTGTTTTAATAACCATATTTAATCTTGCAGGTCAAATATTGAAATACCTGTCAGAGTTTGGTCGAAGAAATGTCCACGTAACAGAATCCCGTTGCTTCAGAGCAGTTCTGGGCACCAATGTTGCTTGGCTTTACAATTTCAAGGGAATGAAGGGAAAAAGAAGACCTGCGCTTGAGCTTGACCAATGTTCTCTATCGTAAGTATTGAAACTCTGGAAACCATTGTTTCATTTGTTTTTTTTTATATAAATCCAGGACTGTTCTTGAAGTTATTCTAATGTTATGTTAGTCTAAATTTTATCAGCTGGTTCAACTAGTATACATGTGTTTGTTGTCTAATCTGTTTGCAAAGTAGGATCCTCTTGTAGCAAAATAATATTGGTCACTTTTATCAGTTTTTAAATTTGAAACTCTGTCTTTTTGTAGTATAGCATCCATGTAATTCAGCATGAATGAACAACTTAAGCTGTTTATCTCGCAGTATGATTTTATTAAAAATTGTCAAAAGAACGAAATGCAACAATCTTTTAACAAAATCTTTTGTTCTAAGCAGACTATTATTCCATGTGTTCACAATTTTATTTTGTGGTATACTATGAATGTACCCATGTTTTGCTTCATAGTAATCAATTGTTTGTTTCTCATCAAAACCTACTTGAAGTTTACATTTTTAACTAAACTCATTAACATATAAATATGTGATACATGTAATATGTTTTCTTATCTTTATATATATTCAGGGTGTCAACATATGAATGCAGCAACGCGGTCAAGTAGTCGAAATGATTTTGGAACTTAGTATTACCAAGTGGCTGTCTGAGTCTAGGGACCAGGATTGCGGCCGGAAGTAGCGAGATGGGCAACAAGAATGGTCAAAATAACAATTCACATGAAAGCAGCAACGCGGTCAAGTAGTCGAAAGGATTTTGGAACTTAGTATTACCAAGTGGCTGTCTGAGTCTCGGGACCAGGATTGTGGCCGGAAGTAGCGAGATGGGCAAAACAAGAATGGTCAAAATAACAATTCATATTAATTCAAACATCTAGTAAAATATGTGCCAAATGTTTTATACTGCATAATAAATATAGCTTGTCATTTTTTCACAAAAGGGTATTATTTTTTGTTATTTTTTATTTAAGATTTTTTTTTTCTTTGATTTGTTTAAATAAACTAGAATGACATTAATCATGATTTAATAAGTGCATTTGTAACTGTATGTTTTACCAAGGTTAATGTTTTAATTTTTCCTTCAAAGCCAATCGTTTTATGCTTCATATGTGTTCAAATTGTCACCAAGTACATTTTAAGAACAAAAAAACTTTATATGATTCTATGTTAGTGTTGTTTACTACTTTTGAATGCTTAAAAATGATTAAAGGAAAATACCCACTGTCTAGTGTTCTAGTTCTTTTTGTTACAAATATGAATGTTTCTTTTGTATCTGATGCCTTTGTTCATTTCAACAACAACATGATGAAAAAGACCCTTGTGAATGTTAAGTGTAATTAAGTAAAATATTAACCATTGCATGATGCTTTTGATTGAGGGTCATTTGCTTACAATGTAAGATCAGACTTCCCGAAAATTGAAAAAAAAGTGTCAGACATTCGGTCAGACAAGATGCGAAAAACTGTCTGACCGAAACAAATTCTGTCAGACCGAAACATGTTAAAACGTTATAATAAAGTATTAGGAGTTCAAATTTTTGTCTGACATTGGGTCAGATAACATAAGAAAACATGTCTGACCGGCTGAAATTTTACCAGACAGGTCCTTCGGTCTGGCAACTTTCGGGAAGTCTGTGTAAGATGTTTAAGCTACTGATGCTAACTTCTCTGTACTTGATTAATGACAGCAACAAGTAAATAATATATAGCAGAAATTTTTGTGATAATATATCAATTTAATATTACATCCAGTCAACTAAGTGTCAACCTTTTTGTTATAATATATTAATTTAATGTTACATCCAGTTAACTTTGTGCCAAACGTTTTGTTATTATATATCAATTTAATATTACATGATCCAGTCAATTATGTGCCAAACTTTTTATTCTGCATACATCTATTCAGACCACAATTTTATGATTTTTTAAGCGACTGTCTATGTATTTATCTTTATTTTGTATTTGATGTCCATTTTGCAATGACTAAAAGTATGTTAAAGTGATACTAGTCACTCGATCATATCTTCAGTATTAAACTTTTTTTTCAAGTTTGTTGTACAGTTATTTATCAATTGCATGTTCATGTGCATAAATAATTGTTATTACTTGTATACGAATTAGTTTATTTTTTACTGATCCATATTTGCTACATATGTTTACATGAATTATTTGCATCTTTTGTATCATTGCTGAAAGATATCTTTTGAACATGATATTAAAAGTGATCAAACTTTATTAAGTTGTTTGCCTTTATAATGTGGTTCACCATTGTTAGGTAAATTGTTACGCCTTAATTTTACAAATGCATTTGAAACTAGCAGACTTCATCCCTTGAATTAACACATACCAGGAGATGAAGGATACAAGTACAGTTAAAAGCCAATGCGTTTCCTGCATATAGCCCAGATACAGCCTACATTTAGCCCCCAAACAACCCACATACAGCCTACATACAACCCACATATAGCCCACATACAGCCCATATGGGTCCCATATAGGACCAATATCTAGCCCATATGGGACCCACATGTAGCCCATATGGGTCTTAAATGGGCAGCCCATATGGGACCCACATTAATCCCGGTTGCAAAACCCAAATGGGGCCATATGGGCAGCCCATGTGGGTCCCACATTGGAACCCATATGGGGCCCATATAGGACCCATATACTTTTGTTTGCTGGGTACCTTGTTGTAGAGTAAGTTATCTGAATATCAGCTAAATCAATAAAGGATCATTTCAGATTGTATTTGCTTTAAACCTGTATATCTGTTTGAAAAAATGTTGAGGTATTTTTTCAAGAAAACTGCTTTTTAAACCTTTCGTGTTGACATTGTCCGAGAATTAGTATACTTTACAAACGGTGCGTCGTTTTTTTTTGTTATACGCGTGTAAAATTAACTAGTTCCCGTCAACATAAAATTCAACAAACAAGCTCGTTTCATATTCTTTATTTTTGAGCTAAAACTTTTATACCTGGATTGCTCAGAGTAAACAATTAGCGAACGAATGAAATGTTAAGTAAAACCTGAAGTTTATATTGTTTGAGATAGTTCTCATACTTATTACTTATCTTCTCATACTAATAAAATTCTCATGATTATCGTCTCAACGCAGCCGCCTACTGAGTGATATTTAAATCATTTTCTTTTATCATAACCTGCTTTAATCAGATAAATTAAAACACAACAGACGCTGGCGATTGACAATAAACTGTCAATTATAACCCGTCACAACGTGTGAAAACCACGCGTCACCATTTACCAATTACTCCCGCGAGGTGCGAAAATTTTGTTAGTCGTTTATTACTCGAGTTTTCCAATACCAACAAAGAAGAAATATTCTTCAAGGGACCGACACCTGTGTTCGAGAATTCGAGTTTTTGAAGTTCGAGTTTTCCATAGTATTTTCATATACATGTAGAATATATAAGAACATTGCCGGGACTAGCAAAACTACTTCGAGTTTTGCCGAGTGCTCGAGTTTTCGATGTTCGAGTTTTCGAAGTTTTACTGTATTAAAAGGACCCTACAAGCTATGTGAGAACCATTTTATGTTGAAAATATCTTAATTACATGTAGAAATAAAATTAAGGGTTAGTGCCGTGTTTACCATCACACACGGTACTTTGAACTAAGACTCATTTAATCTGCAATCTTTTTCTCTGACGGTGTATTATGGTGAATAATTCTTGTATAATTGCAGACTTCATTGCAATGTAATAGTATATTCATCTATTAAGGTTAACATCTTTCAGATGTAGTAATGTTTAGAAAATAGGATATAATTTCATTTTATATTATAATTTATGTCTTTTTGCTCAAATCTCTTTTTTTTTTTAATTATTTCTGAAGTTAACTACAGTTCCAATTGTTATATTATACGCAGTAATGATTATGGATAATATGTACTGTATGTATTGTTTATTCATGTACCTACGTTTAATTTTTGAAAAAAAAAGGCTAACGTGACATCGGCAGTTTTGGTTTTTCGAGATCTTAATGTCACTGAAGTTTTTCACCATATGATAGCTATGTTTTAAAAATCACTCATGATATGAACTTTTCTAATAAGAACAATAATATCTGCAGTGAATTTATGCGTTTGCGTTGAAATTTGTCCAAAAACTTCTAAATAAAAACAACAACAAACAACAAAACGTTTTGGAATCGAATCATGTACCGTTGTATTTTTGTTCGATACACAAAAAGACAAGTCGGGAAATAAAAAATGGGAATATGCAAAAGTAGACGGTAAAAATTTGTTCAAATGTGTTTGTTTTTAATTAAATAATGCAAATACATAACGAATATTGCAAGTTTTAGTAAGTATGAATTTGTTCTCATTTGGGGAAGACTTCCATGATAATATTCTAGCAACTTTACTAATCGATAGATTTTCGATTTAAATATTCTAGCGACTATTAATAGATTCATTACTAAATATTCGTGCCATTTTCATAATTGGTAGACTTTGTTCAAATTTTTATGCCACAAACGCATTAGTACTGATTTCTATTTAAACATCAATGCCACTGTTTAAATTGATATAATTTCTGTGTAATACGGTACATGCAAATATACTGTTGTTTTATTTTGATAAATGTTCTGTTTGAAAAAAAGTGCAACTTTCATATTTGGTAGATTTTATATTTAAATATACATGCTTCTATTCTAGCGCAATTTAAAGCATTTTGTTGTAAATATTTATGGCTCAGTCATAACTGATATATTTTCTATTCAAAATATTCACGTCGCTTTCATATGTTATATAATAAATTTATTAAATTTTATCTCATCGTTTTTACCTATCGCTGGTAAGGTTGACTGGTCAAGGAGCTAGGTCGTTAATGTGATATATTTTCTTATATTCGTAATATGATAAATTAAATAACAGAAACAAGGTATTAGATTTGCCGCTTTTTCCATAGTCTCTAGGGCTAGGGTTAGGGCTAGACGCTGTCGCCTTGACATTCCGTATTCGCTCCCAGCTAGAGACACTATCATTTGAAAAATTCACATTAGCGCTATTTGTGCAATTTGCGGCCGAAAAAAATCTCCCCGTACATTTAGTCAGTAATGTTATCAGTAAATTAACCCGTTTCCGATGTCATGCGGTGATGGTTTCGTATATGAGTGCTTTCCGATCAATCTTTTTAGGGATTGTCCCGGTTAGCTCAGTTGGTTGCGTCGCGGGAATTGCAAGGCTAGGCGCTGTCGCCGTGACGTTGCGGGTTCGCTCCCAGTTAGAGACACTATCATATGTTTAGGTCGTTACGACAAGACGTCTTATAAAATTTGAACACTTTTTCTAAACGATCTCATTCTAAATATTTGTGCGTATGAGTAGTAGAAACGTGAAAACAAGTGAAAATCAAAATGATATTCTAAACTTTAGATACATTGGAATGTCACCTTAAATTCACCTAGAAAATTTACAAAATTTAATATTAAGTGTTAAACACAAAATATGCAGTTACAAACTTGTTACTTGTACTCGGGATTTTTAGACAATAGCTGACACTAAATAATCCCATTTTGGGCGGTGGGGGGATTAAATGACTAATTAAAAATGGTCTGAAAAAAGCATGTTTAGTACAATCCCATGATTTTATTGACACACTAATAGCAAATTTATGTTTGGAAATGCAGCATGAAAAAGGCACTGGTTTTAGGATAGCATATGTAAAACCGTTATGAAAGAAAAACAGAGCAACCTTTCGTGCTGACAATGGACAGAAGAAACACTTAGCTTCCAACGAATGTAAGTTAGCTCTTTATCAAATGGTACCAGCTATAATTGCCAGCCTTATGAAACATGTCATGTTTACTATAGTTTATATAGGGAAGTCTATTTACCAGTTTACAGGATTAACATCTATAAGAAGTGGAGGGCAGCATTTGAATATTAATATTGTCTGTTAACCAATATTAAGCAAATTCTAAAGTAAAAAAAACAACAACATAATAACTGAGTGTGTTACATGAAGCAAAGTGGGGTTTCAATTAGGTTTGGGGTCAATTTTTTACAGCATGTTTCCTTAAAATGCCACAATTGTTAATACCCTTTATGGCACATTATGCATATGTCAGCTCAGAATGTGAGTTTGTTTAATAGTTGAGATGTTTTATTATTATTTATAACCATTTTTTTCTAGCAAATTTGATAGTTTTTACTTTTCTTTTCAAGAAATGAATTCTTAGTTTTAGCCGCTTTGACCACAAACGCGTAACAGAATAGGTGGTGTTGGAAAATTCAACATATTGAGTGCATTTTTGCCAAAAGTTAGCTGAAACTTTGTTGATTAATTGCGAACATCTTAATATTGAATAAAAAACAGAAAATTTAAGATATTGAAAAACAGATAGCCTAAATACTTCCTAGTCAGACAATTACTGCCACTAAATACATCTAGTCCCATTTTTTTGTCTTTTGGGAGCATTAAATGGCTAGTTTGGCATATAAGGAACCTGTTTAGTAAATGACATGTTTTTACTGAAACAATGAGAGCACCTTTTATTTTGGAAATGCAGTGTATGAAAAAGGCCCTGGTTTTATGATGGATTATGTAAAACAGATGTAAAGTTCACACAGAAGTGATAATTACAGACCAACGGTTTCAATGTTTCAAATTTCTGTTAATTGATAGATGACCACTACTTTTCTTGCTTTAAATAGACAGTAAAAACATTCAGCTTCATAAGCATGTAAATTATCCCTTTTTAATGGTACCATAATTGCCAGCCTTTTGAAACATGTTTGCTATAGTTTAAATAGGAAATCTATTTACAGGTATTGCACCTACATGTTAGTTATGACTTAATATTGACATATACGTGTGCTTAAACATTAAGCCTGACCTGTTCGGTCGCTATCTTTTGTAAACATAAGCATTTTAATCTAGACTTTGTGACGATTATGGTATTTGCAATGTTTAAGGAATAGAAGATACCTATAATATATGAGAGCTCTTTGAGATAACCTGACCCACTTGTTCTACATGTATATCTTCCTGTTAGATAACAGTTTGAAACGTCACGTCTACAATTATAAATTATTTTTAACTATGTCAATAAAAAATTAGAGATATTCCTTATCGATACACAAAATCGATACCAAGTCTTCTATTGGGCGATGTCAACTTGATTATAGTGACAGATGTGTAGCTTTTTTATCATACACTAAGCAAAAATGCTAACTGAACACTTAATATCGAGTTGCAATATCTTCCTTAAAAAGTTAGATTGAATCAAAAATGGGACACTATTCTTCTAATGAGATTTTTAATTTAATAATGCCTGCAAATGTATGAATTAAACATTTTAACGATGTGCATTATATCCTGTTAAGTCGCCCTCAATGACTACCAGATTCTTCCGGGAGAGCACATGTTTCTCAGTAGACATAAACACGTGCCGTAACAGTTGTTTTGCACAACGTTATAGCGGTCACCCCCCGCCTCCACCTACGACGATGACTGTCCAGAAAGTCAAGAACATAAAATGACACTTTAATGAATAGTACTGATGCGAATGTCGGTGATTTGTCCGTCTGAATTTCCTCTTCCATGTCAGCCTTGTGGTATATGCCAACTGGCATGACAACAGCAACGTAAGGTCGTCTGGCATGTAACCAATCATCATGAAGTATATTGCGCACCGTCTCAGGAGAAACTCTGGTACCAATATGAAGATGTGCTCGAAGATCAACAACACTGATAAACCTTGACCGTAATACCCAAGTAGAGAGATACAGTCCTGTCTTCGGCTGGAGTGGTACACGTGGATGCCCAGAACGTCGTCTGTCTGCTACAGTATTCATCTCTACACATCTGAATTCAAGCGATTTGTCCCATTGGGTGACACTCCCAGTTGCCTGGTAACAAAAGCCTGATCTCTGCCAACTCGGACCTTTCTGATGGCTCTGTTTCGAGGATTTGGACGATGTCGTCTTGGAGCCATTAATTAACCCTACATCTGTAGAACTGATGAGAACTATATTGACATGATCTTTAAAATGTAAATACTGGCTCAATCTGACAATAATTTTTACTCAAATTAACAGAGATACCCAACTTAGAGCTAATATAATTATTTTGTTTTGATAGTCATCTGCAACGGAACAATTTTTGCTTTAGCAAAATGATACAGAGCAATTTTGGGAAAAATGTACGCGAAGGGTAACCAACTTTGATATTGAATTTGAAAGCCATCAAATGAGTTAACAACTACTATAATACACAAAACAAATAGGCACTGCAAAAGATTCTGAAAATCAAAATTATTATTAGTGTTCATTTTTTCTATCTCTCTTCAAACACAAGTTCCATTTGGTTGAGTATATACATATACTGATCCCAAAACATTCAGAGAAAAATAACCGTTCTTTGAAAAAGTGACTAAAAGTGACTACATAACACCGCCGTAGTTTTGTGCACTCATAATCACTAAAAACTGTGCTTAACAGTAGACGCTTTTTTCAAGCCAGTGTATCGCTCTTTAAATCGTTTGCTAAAATGTTTTAACTTAAGGTATACATGATAAAGATTGTAAGATATACGACGTAGACATTACCAAAATATTAAAAATTAATTCCAAAAGTGTGAACTGTAAGTTACTTACATTTTTATCCTAGCATAATATTCACTATTTCAGTTTGATATCTGAACCTCATCTCGAAGCATTGTCATCTGGGTATTTACTTAAATATAACTATTCACTTTTTGAGAATATAAGAAGTGATTTTATTTACAACGTGGTTTATTTGAATACTGCACTGAAGTGTTTAATATCTGGAGTAAATTGAACATCAATATCCTTATCTCTAAAGTTGTCGGTTCGGTATCTATCGGAATAAAAAAAGAAAATAGGACACATTTGACAATGCGTGGTTGTGGAAAATTAAACATTTGATTTTGTTCTAGTTTCTTTAATTAGAAGGGAGGTAATTTGCAAAAAAACCCATATATTTAATTAACTGTATCTTATTTCTTTGCACCATTCTGCTTTAAAGACTGTGTTTTTCTTCTATACAAGCCATAAACTTCTTAATTAAACAATCTAATAATATGTTTGAGATTTAAATGTAAAACAGTCTCGATCTCATCATTATTTAAGAAAGAGGAGATAACCTTGACCTCTGTGAAAAAAAACAACACGACCTATCAGCTTTTGTAATCAAATGTCAAGATATGTGCAAAATACCACAAATAAAATAATAGACAAAATAAAGCATCGTTTAATAACATGTTTGAATTTACTGGTAAATTTTCATTTTTGTTTATTATGATTTAAGGGTTATATTTGCGGAAATATACTTAAGGATTGAATTGATAGTTGATGGTTTCCATTTGGGTATGGAAAACAGTTGGGTTGTTTAAAGTGTGTGAAGCCCGAAGGGCTTCACGCGTACTTTAAACAATCCAACTGTTTTTCATACCCAAATGGAAACTATCAAATATTGATTCAATCCTTATATTTACACTCAATAAATAATTTCATTAATACAGAAATAATTAGAATAATTCGTGATATTACGGCTTTTTCGAATGGCTGTTGGAACACCTACGTTGACGACAAAGTGAATGACGGCACGCTTTTTCGCAGCAACTCGTGGCAAAACGTGCGTGCACGGTTACGTCACACGTCAAAACATCGTGCAACGTCCAATAAATTGTGAACGGCTCTACAGTAGCCACGCCTTTTAAAGTAATACGTCACACTGTTCACCATCAGAAATTATGATTCGTTAGATGAATAAGACTTTATTGTAGATGATGAAGTTGAAGTATAAATATAAGTTCTTGCATTCAGTCTTATGGGACAAACTATTAACATAAATTAAACTAATCATTTTCGTATGTACTTTGAAAAAACAAAAAGGTAAAGTAGGTGACAAAACTAATGGCAAGCGTCATATATGTGATGTATGATGTCAATACTTTTTTAAAATGTGCATCGTGGAAACTGAACAAAAAACATTTTGTTGGAACGACGGCGGCAGGCGTTCAAGAGTTTATGAAGGTTTCTACATGTATGAATCTTTTGAAAAAAAAAACAACAACAACATATAAGATCGATCAGGTGCTTTTATACCTGCTATCGAGTTCATGCTAATTGAACTGAATGTGCTCTAGTCATGGTAGATATTTGAGTACCTGCCACTTACGCTTGAAAATGCTAATAACTTCGTAGTTGTATCGCTTGTGTGTTTTACATGCTACAATGTCGAAATGATAAGTTGGTCGGAGGTCACTCACCAACCAAAACATCGCATGCTTGTATGAGAACCTGTAGGAACGTGTGAGGTTGGGGCACTGACCGTTTGAATTTTCATTTCATTAATATTTGTATTATACTTTTCGAAATTGTTCAAAGTATGCTCCTTTTTTCTTCTCAGCGTTTGGGTTGTGTGGATAGACTGTGTATTCTGAATTTGGCCATTCTATGCATATTTGCATATAAAAATAGATGAAAAGGGAACTTTGAAAGTCACCGAACACGACAAATATGAAAATACTGCAGGCTCGGTTTGATTGAGCCTGTTCATGGGCAGTAATGGTAATGCATATTACTGCCCACGCCGCCTAGCCCCGGGTTGAGCGCACCTCAGTAATTACACCAATAACTAGTACTATTTTGGACCATACCAAACGATGGTATGCATATGGCGGTGAACATGAAACCTTCAATGAGGTATTTTCAGATTAATACCATTCCATGTTCAGCGGCGTATGGTCCCCAGATAAAAGAATGGGTTTGCCCTAAACGAGAAAACAATGGGCGGAACTAAACAAAATAGAATTTTGACAGGGGATCTTAGAATATAAATCCTGCATATATATTAGACGAGGTAAAAGGCAAAATATAAAAAGCAGGAAGTATATCCTTGGGGTGATTGGACAATATCCAAACCAATATTGGCCGGGATATTGAAATCACCTATCTATAAATTTGCCGAAATATTAAAACAAAAGTAGTTTTAGAGGTACTATAAACATAGCACATAAGTATCGTGCTCAACGACCTTCAAAGGACGCAACTGATAACAGCACTGATTGAATGTACGGGGAGACTTTTTACAGCCGCCACACGGAACAAACAACGCTACTGTGATATTGAAATAGATGAAAAGGGAACTTTGAAAGCCACCGAACACGACAAATATGAAAATACTGCAGGCTCGGTTTGATTGAGCCTGTTCATGGGCAGTAATGGTAATGCATATTACTGCCCACGCCGCCTAGCCCCGGGTTGAGCGCAACTCAGTAATTACACCATTAAATAGTACTATTTTGGACCATACCAAACGATAGTATGCATATGGCGGTGAACATGGAACCTTCAATGAGGTATTTTCAGATTAATACCATTCCATGTTCAGCGGCGTATGGTCCCCAGATAAAAGCATTGGTTTGCCCTAAACGAGAAAACAATGGGCGGAACTAAACAAAATTGAATTTTGACAGGGGATCTTAGAATATAAATCCTGCATATCACAGACGACGTAAAAGGCAAAATATAAAAAGCAGGAAGTATATCCTTGGGGTGGTTGGACAATATCCAAACCAATATTGGCTGGGATATTGAAATCACCTATCTATAAATTTGCCGAAATATTAAAACAAAAGTAGTTTTAGAGGTACTATAAACATAGCACATAAGTATCGTGCTCAACGACCTTCAAAGGACTCAACTGATAACAGCACTGATTGAATGTACGGGGAGACTTTTTACAGCCGCCGTACGGCACAAAACAACGCTACTGTGATATTGAAATAGATGAAAAGGGAACTTTGAAAGCCACCGAACACGACAAATATGAAAATACTGCAGGCTCGGTTTGATTGAGCTTGTTCATGGGCAGTAATGGTAATGCATATTACTGCCCACGCCGCCTAGCCCCGGGTTGAGCGCAACTCAGTAATTACACCAATAAAAAGTACTATTTTGGACCATACCACCAATGTAGACAATGTATTTTGATTTACTGTAGGACGCTGATTTGTCGTAAACAACTCGTTATTTTTTTATTTTTTTATTAAAAAGTCATTGCGTTGGTGGCTATTTAGAAGAACACAAAATCGTTGATCAGTATTTTTACACCATGTAGTATTTTGAATGTATCGCGTATTTTTCTCAAACATCATATAGTTCAAAATTGATTACATGTGACTAAGATAATCTGATAAGAAATTTAGTAATTTAATTGAAGTTCATAAAAATATAATTTCAGAGTTTCTGCTTCTTAATACTTATTGTCAAAGTAACAGAGTGGCACCAAAACAATAAATCCAATAATTTAGAAAATTCCTATATCTACCTTGTAATAACTCAGTATAAGTTGACTGTACCACATGAAATAATTCTGAACGTCAGAGTTGAAATAGATGAAAAGGGAACTTTGAAAGCTACCGAACGCGTAAAATATGACATGAAAAGGGAACTTTGAAAGCCACCGAACGCGTAAAATATGACAATATTTGAGGCTCGGTTATATTGATAATGTTTATGGGCAGTAATGGAGATGTATATTAATACCTACACCGCCTAGCCCCATTTGTGTATGTGAAACTATATATTCCTTTTGGTATTTTAGATGCAACGCCTTAACGTCTTTAAGTGGTCTATTATTCCTAGTGTAAAATCATTTTTATCATTTTCTTTCGACAGTCCTCAATAAAACATTAAATTGTCTGATGGATACACATTCCAATACCTTATCTTCTACATGTATCATGTAAAAGTTAAAGAGACTCATAGCATGCTATCATGATTTATATATATAAACACTTAACAAATGTGTTTCGGCAAATACATGTTCATGTATCTCAATGAACCCAAGTTTAAGTACTTTTAAATTTATTAATTCATTAATAATTAAGGAATACCAGATAATTATGTAGTACATGTATTTATTATAAATCGTATGATTTGAGTTTAACGACTCTAAACAAAAACAGCAAATTCTGTTTTCGCTGGGCCATATTGCACAGAGATCTGATTTTATTATCACACAGTTGTGCACAAGACTGCTACTTTTCGCTATTTTCCGAGTCTGATTTTTTGCTCAATATGTATTTTTTATATCAGCAAAACGTAGATACATACTTTTCAAATTGTTTAAACTTTTTATATGGCCAAGTATAAATGTTTGTTTGTTAATCAACTGAAAACCTGTTCAAGAAGTTGGTAGCCTCAATATGCCAGATTGCTTCCCGCGCGCCACACTTGGCTAGAATGTCAACTTAACAAATATATGAACGATAATATATGAACAAATATCTATTTTTACCATAAATTTGCGATGCAAATTATTTTTAAGTCACCAGAGTGTAGCTAGTGTATGTGAACATACATGTATGATTGTTTTCTTCTATTTTGCAGCCATTTTGTTGAACTTGTTCAGTTATATTTTCGAAATATAATAAAACAAAAAGCATCAATAATTGTAATATACTAGTATTACCTATATTTTATACATTTGTACATTTTCCCTGTGTACGATTTCAATAAAGTGCTTTGTTTCCGACCAGCAAGCTACATGTATGGTCGAACGAATCTCAGAATGCTTCGGTACTCCTAAGAAGTGGCTATTTGGATCAGTTATACGACAGACCGAACTCCTTATAATAAAAAACAACCTTTCATTTGAATATTTAATTACACCAATTTATTTTGCATATATAAATATATTCATTGATTTGAAATGAGCATGCAAATTGTGATTTCAATTTATTAATTATTACAATTTATATGATATCACATCTGGAATAAATAGAGGATATTTGTTTGTTTTGATTGGATATGGAATATATCACATCGAGAAGTGATACAATTAAATATTTTCACGAGCGCGTAGCGCGAGTGAAAATATAAAAATTGTATCACTTCGAGATGTGATATATTCCATATCCACTCAAAACAAACAAATTTTCTATTTATTTTATGCTCACTTCAATAAAAATAACAGTACTATTTTTTGACTTACCAATATGTCGCGTATGAATACATTGACAGTTGTGTCAGGCAATACACAATCCGCCGGCCATATTGGATGAGATACATGCTAAAACTTGACCTGGAACTAACGCTTCTCTTTTGGAAGTTCCCTATCAGAGAAGGAACCATTTGCACTACGAGACCCATTTGTACTACGGGAGAGTCTATAGTATCTAAGTTTTGTACTACGAGAGAGTCAAGTATAATAATCCGTTTGAACCGGGAGCCGCTTTAACTAAAACTGACGTCATTTTCGAGAGCAATATTCCTTCCGGCATGACAAGTGTGTAATCGATTCCGGACATATTTTTTGGATTGTATTAGACAAAATGTGTTTAAATTGTTGTTTTTTCTGTGCTGATGGATTTGTATGCTTGAAGATAAGAAATCCCGATTCAATGCCTGCGTCTAGGCCATTTCGGTTTCGAAATAAAACCTGAAATGGCTTTGTTGCTGGTGTTAATTTCAACTGACTGAAGTGAAGAAGGGAAAAAATAAAGACTATTCTTTTGGATTCCTCAAGGAAATAAAGAGACTAGCTTTTTTCCAAGGAGGCTAGTCAGCTGGAAAAAGTAGAAACTGGATGTTGCACGTTGGACATGTTGGAAGCCTACGACCCGTAAACCCGCTGTTTATGATGACAGGTTTGTCGACTGTTCCCAATGGTTTTTGCAAAATTATTTTTGTTTCAAATTCTAAGACACCTCTCATTGATATTTCAGTATTCTCTACACATACCCTATAAAAGTGAAAACAATTTAAACAAAATGGCCGACTTTTAACAGAATCCTCTATCAAAAAAAAGTAGTTCGGCACAGTGAGTGATATAGAAACTATATCAGTCACACTGTGGGTGATATGAAATATATCTCACTGATAGAACTCAGTATTTCATTGGTTAGCATAAAATAAAACTAATTCCCTTTGCATAATTTTATCAAACAACGAAGACGAATGAGGGGGAAACTGGGAGCTTTTATTTATAACTACGCTCCAATACTAAAAAGAAAGCGCGCTGAAATATTGTGATATAATTACATTCCGCGCATGTTTATAAATACGCGTTTTTGGCGTAAGGGTAAATGCGCGAAAATACATCTGACAAATATGCAACTGCGCGAATAGAAGACCATGCGAAAATATATCCTTTGCATCTTTAGCGCGACCATTCCTCCCCGTGAAAATAAATGATACCACATTAAGGCAAATAAATACAAAGCTTGTATCAAAATTCAAAAGTGCATGTAAGCGCGCTAATGACATTATCATACATAAATATAAAAAATTATACACACAAAAGCCTGTCAAATACAATGTAATATCAGGTGATTTACAAATTTGTTTTTGTAAAGTTCATCGTTAGCATTACAAAGGAAAGGCATGTAATATTACAACAAGTACAACAAAGGAGCGTGGGTGGGAAATAGAAGCGTCAAGCTATTGCGAGAATCAAGCGTGCACTGCTGCCAACAGAAGGGGCGAGGGAGCCAAAAATCAGAGAATCCAATGGGACAGGTAATGTGACCATAATTAAAGTGCGCCGCTTGATTGCTTACCTAAATGAAATAAGGAACTTAATTCTATTTAAAAAAAAAAACTATCAACGACAAATGAGGAGAAAACAGGGAACTTTGATTCATAAGTCGCTCCAATATTAAAAAAAACGCGCTGAAATACGCTGGTATCATGATATTCCGCACATGTTTATAAATACGCGTAATTTCGCGCTAGGGTAAATGCGCGAAAATACATCTGGAAAAAATACAACTGCGCGAATATATATCCTTTGCAATTTTAGCGTGACCATTCTTCTCCGCGAAATTAAATGATACCACAGTAAAGACAAAAAAATACACAGCTTGTATCTAAATTCAAAAACGCATCTAAGTGAGCTAGAATTACATAATCATACGTTAATATAGAAGCGCATAAAAATTGTATACACAAAAGCATGTTAAATAATATCAGTCGATTAACAAATTTGTTTTGTAATGTTTCACAGAAAATGAAAACTTGGTAAATTATCTCCTCTAAAACAACGTTTTATACTTTTTTTTTAGATCGGATTAATATACTCTAGAAGTAAAAGTGTTGTTATGGTGTGTTGATGTTGTTGTTGTTCCATGGCAGCTCGGAAAGGGGTTTGATAAGAGCTAAATAAAATATATGTTTTTTTAAACACCACATTGTGTCGGTGAGTGACAATATCCCCGTCAAGTGAACATTATCACTTACTCGCACCGTGCAGTCAGATAGTATTAATCTTTTTTTTGTAAAAACAATTTACCCTGTTTTATGTTATATCACATTTATAACATTATAAACCCATCCCATCATAATAATTACCAAATAAATGCATCAATAAGTTTTCATTAAATTATCAAATGATACAGCAATCGACAAAAGTGTATTATCTGTCAGTTGTCGTTTTGCATGTTATTCAACTTTGTGAAATTACCTTTTGAGTAAAATTATAACTAATTCGGCAAGTTGTGCACTATATGGTATCTTTTATAAACATACAGAAACATAGCAATATGAAACTTTCAACAATTCAAACTTAGTATTAAAAAGCAAACATAAATTAAATGCAAGTACTATTTAGTAAGAATCTCAATGGTCCAATTGCTTGTTAAGCATTTTGAATTTAGTAGCCACAATGAAGGCTGACATTACTATAATGTTATTACATGTAATCAAGTGAATTCATATTGGTCTTGTTATTGGGCCAAGGGTAGTCATATTGGCCCGAGGTCGAAGGCAGATGTCGATTTAACGGGTTTTTTGGCTCTGCTTCAACATTAAGTCTGATCTTGCAACTTTTGACTGGAGACACTTTCCGACGTCAAGTAATAAACATTTCACCTTTAATTCATTCCAGATTTACAATATGTTTTTTTTTATTGTCATCAGCATCAACAATTCTTCTAAACAAACATAGAAAGATTACATACATTCTTTACAGATATTATTAGCTAAATTACGTTGATAAACAATATCTGATCCAGGACCTGTTGATTATTATATTTTACCATATAAACTCTTTAACCAAGTAACATAAGACGTGATATTATCAACACATAGTAAACATGGTAAACAATAAATATGATAAATATTTTGACAATAATGAGATCACCCGGTTTGCTGTATTATGTTTATAACACAGCAGTTTATAGACCACTGAGTGATTTATGTCTACCAATATACACAACATAATACGGATACAATATGGCAACCACAAGTACATCATTGAGATATATTTTATATTTGGTAAATATACCTCACCAAGACAAACCAACCATATCAGTAGTTTGTAATTTTAATGTTACACCACAACAAAATTACACGCCATAGATGAGAACGTCACCCAGACTAAAGTATGGTCAGTTTGTCTCGTGACTACTAAAAATAAATTATTATAAGTTAATTAATACAATGATATATCTGTACAATAAAACAGTGAAATCTTGCCATGATATGGTAATATAATGAAATGATAAATTATTATAATGGAATAATTCATTAATTGATTAAATGATATATCTGTACAATAACACTGTAAAAGATATTGCAATAACATGGTGATATTTTAAAATAATAGATATATCCATTAATTGTTAAAATGATATCACAGTAAACTATATTGACAAAATATGGTGATATCATTTAGTGATAATGGATATATCTATTCGTTGATAAATAACGTATATGTACATAAAACAGTGAAATATATTGCAGTTATTTGATGATATCATGTTTTGATATATCTATGATATAAGTCCATTGATTTATTAAAAAATGTAGTAAGTGAAAAGCCGCGTCTTAAATTTTGAGTTTCACTAAGTATAAATAACTTGAAAGATATTTACTTAGTAGGGAGATATACGTTTGATAAAATGATATTTTTATTTAAGAATAAAGGTATGATATTTTATTTTTATTTTTTTTACTAACATCTTGTAATATTCAAATGATATCACCATAGCAGTGATGGAACCTCACATAAAAGTGTTAAACTATGAGCAGGTTAAACGTTTACCAATAGGACTTTAAGTTATGTTTATAAATTTAAACTGTATTAAATGTGTTCAGTGATATCCTGGTATTTTGAGAAAACAAATAAATTTTACTTCATTCAGTCAGTGATTAAAAAAAATGAAAAATGATTTTACATAATGCCTTCACTATTAACGTGTGTTTACTTTACGAGTTTACGTTTAGATTATAAAACCCTTATAGAGGATATCACACTATTCTTGTCAATGATAAACGATTTGTAGAGGTATTGTCCTGTCATTTTAGTCAGTCAATGATTACTGCTGCAAACATGGTTGGAAGTCGACTTGCCGATACTGAATTGATTTGGGTGCCACATGTAAATTTGTAGTTAAATCAGTTCTTCTGTTAAAGTAATTTCAATGAAATTGCTCGTGTTTATATTTCTGGTATAATGTCTTTGATGAGATTTAACACGTCAAGTTGCTGTAACACAAGGGAGGTAAGAAAAGCTAAACCGACTAACATCATTTCCGATTGCCAGTTCCGCAACACATAGGGTGGTTTTCCATGAAGAGAGTATCAGTTTGGTAATAGGGTTCTGAACCAGTCTGAAAGAAAAAAATGTGTATTTATGCATAATTTGATAGATCTATATCCACGAAACTTAAAAATGTATGTAATTAAAAATGAAATGCAAAGGGCATTTATTTAAAAGTAAAAATGACTGAACAAAAAACAAGAAGAAACTAACAAACCTTAAAAACAAATAATTATCCACATCTCTGTTTTCAGCCATCTAGCTAAACTATTATCGGGAGTAACCCAGCTAAGGACCAGCACAGAGAAGTGTATCCCGGTCGCCACCAAAAGTCTGAACGCAGCTCCGTACTTCAGTCTCTACATTCGTGTATACACTTTTTCTTATTGTTTCGCACCATCTCCCAACAGCTGAAAAGGATATAACTAAAACAGATGCAAACGACTTAATATGCACTATTTGCAGGCCAGTGTTGATAAAGCTTGTGCATAAAGAGAAATGCAAATGCCTATTGCTGTTCACAATGCTCAGATCAATACAACTGTTGGAGTAATTACTATGATTTAATAGTATGATTTATGTTTTATTTATATGATCAATGTAAACAAATAGATATTGATATCATTTCTCGTATGATCAATGTTAATAAGTAGATATCTATTGGTATCATTTATGATATGATTCATGTTAACAAGTAGATATCTATTGATATCATTTATGATAAGATTCATGTTAACAAGTAGATATCTATTGATATCATTTATGACATGATTCATGTTAACAAGTAGATATCTATTGATATCATTTATGAAATTATTCATGTTAACAAGTAGATATATATTGATTTCATTTATGATATGATTCTTGTTAACAAGTAGATATCTATTGATATTATTTATGATATTATTCATTGTAACAAGTACATGTAGATATCTATTGATATCATTTATGATATGATTCATGTTAACAAGTAGATATCTATTGTTATTATTAAATCATATTGGTTTGACGTTTCTCATTGGATTAAACGTGATCACATGATATGAGATAAATTTCGATATTGACTCGTAGGCGGAGTCTAAATCAAATATTGACCTGGGCGAAAAATTTCACGCGCGAATCGGCTGAGGTACGAAATACGTCACAGCGCTGAACATTATGTCACAATGAATACAACCGTTGTAAACAAATGGCGTCGACTGATTGAGACAGAAAAGTAAAATGCTGCTAAAAGCACTGGTGGAAGACATAACTGGCTTAATTTATGATATCTGGGTGTTGCAATATGTAATTATATCAGTCAATGCTTCATGGTCAAGTAATGTCGCGAGTTGCAGCAACGAAACGGACAAAACATACTGTATCGGGCACAAAGGTATGTGACAATTTTGGAAATTAGAAAAATTTTAAAATTTAGATTTAATGATAAAGCAATTGTTGCATTTCAATTTCGGTCAATATGGTGATTTATCGACCTCACGAAGCAATATTGGCCTCGGGCTACGCCCTCGGTCAATATTGCTCCATCAGGTCGATAAATCACCATATCGACCTCAATGAAATGCAATAATTGTATAATATCATTTATGACATGATTCATGTTAACAAGTAGATATATATTGATATCATGTATTGTATGATAAATGTTAACAAAATTGATAAAGATACACGTTTTATTGATTTTAACAAGTAGATAGCAAAAGATGTCATGATTAATGATATAGTTTAACAAGTAGATATCTCTTGATTTCATTTGATGCACTCCTAGAGTATTTACATAATGTTTAAATTAAATAACACTAACCCAATCCGGTTCGTACTTTAAGCCATACCATTCCTTCAAATAACTCGTCAAAGAAATTGATGACAATACGCTCATTACTTATTTCGGTCTTGCAATGACTTTGCGTGCTCAGAAATTCTGGAACTGATGTCTGGAAACAAGGTTTTAAGTTTTACCTGAAATAAAACATAAATCATAAAGAAAGTTATTCAATGTGTTGCGAGATCTACATTTACATACGGAGTGAATAATCAGGTTTCATCTACCACGATGTCTCATTCCATTCTTACCGACAGATCTGGCTGTGTTGTCAGGAATAAAGCATACCATGATACATGGTTAAACTACGTATTCGTTTCAACGGGAGTCTTTATTTTGACGAGTTTGTGTTCAAATTTAAGTATATAAAACAAACAAGAAATGATAACTAATGAGTACAAACCTTCAAACAGTTAATGAGTGTTTATAGTTTAACATACCAGAGTCACTAAGAAGTTCGTGAAAATAGCATCGAATCATGTTTCTGCATATATTGAAACATTGACTGGTCATAGATATAGGTTATCAAGCCATTTTCTGTTTCTTGGTAAGAATTCTCGCTGGCTCCGTTTCTGTTGACATCATAATTACCTACATTTATATGCTTCCCAAGCGTGGTTCTTACATGTACATGCTTCCCAAGTGTGGTTCTTACATGTATATGATTTCCAAGCGTGGTTCTTACATTATGTATGCTTCCCAAGCGTGGTTCGTACATATGTATGCTTCCCAAGCGTGGTTCTTACATATGTATGCTTCCCAAGCGTGGTTGTTGGCACACTGCATTCCTGTGTGATCATTATTGTTTTTTATTTACATACGGAGTGAATAATCAGGTTTAATCCACCACGATGTCTCATTCCATTCTCACCGACAGATCTGGCTGTGTTGTCAGGAATAAAGTATACTGTGATACATGGTTTAACTACGTATTCGTTTCAACGAGAGTCTTTATTTGAACGAGTTTGTGTTAATATTTAAGTATATTAAAACAAACAAGAATTGATAATTTACGAGTACAAACCTTCAAACAGTTACATGTAATGAGTGGTTATAGTTTAACATACCAGAGCAGGGTCTCAATAATTACAATTTTTGATTTAATGAGTCCCTGACCAGAGTCACTATGAAATTCGTGAAAATAGCATCGAATCATGGTTTTGCATCTATGGAAACCTTGACTGGTCATGGATATAGGTGATCAAGCCATTTTCTGTTTCTTGGTTGGTGCACCCTAGATCCTCGTTTAAACCCCCAGTGGCAATTTGATTTGCCACTGACCGCTCCATTGCGGTAACCCCACGGGTTCTCATTTTTGTTTATTGTTAGTGGTGTCTTTTTTTAAACTGATCATTTTATTAAAAATGCTTTCTCCCCCTCTCTTCTTCTTGACTTTGTGGGGTGGCTGTTTGTTTTCTGAATGTGGCGATTCCTGATATGCATATTTCACCTTTTTGGTAAGAATTCTGGCTGGCTCCGTTTCTGTTGACATCAGAAATGCTAGTATTTATATGCTTCCTAAGCGTGGTTCTTACATGTATATGCTTCCCAAGCGTGGTTCTTACATGTACATGTATATGCTTCCCAAGCGTGGTTCTTACTTGTATATGCTTCCCAAGCGTGGTTCTAAAATGTACATGTATATGCTTTCCAAGCGTGGTTCTTACGTATATATTCTTCCCAAGAGTGGTTCTTACATGTATATGCTTCCCAAGCGTGGTTCTTACATATGTATGCTTCCCAAGCAAGGTTCTTACATGTTGATGCTTCCCAAGCGTGATTGTAGGCACACTGCATTCCTGTGTAATCATTATTGCTTTTGACGGACCGGAGAACAACCGGCTTCAGTTCACAACCGACATTTTGTCCTGACATCAAAGCGAAAATGAATTACTTGATAAGCAATGGGAAATAACTCGGAGTATTTCAGTCCAACAAGAGTATAATAATTACTACCCTTGACTTGTGTTGCAAAAAACGGACAGCGTTTTTCTTCTTTAAATAAATGTTTGAAACACGTCAAAATACTACCTAAGCAACAGTGTTCATAAAAACAATGTTTTAAGTTTTAAAGTAAAGCAACGAGACGGTATGCCTGTTTGATCAGTTTTCTACAATCCTGCTAGTAAATTAAGTAAAATATCTAGAACAGGAACTTCAGAATATCACGTATCATTGTGAATTGCGCAAGTGCATCTCCAAAGTGAACTTAGGTATCTCACGAGTCATTAAGAACTGCGCAGGGTACATGACAAAAATGATATTATTTATAAAAGCGTGTTGAATAATTTAAAACATACTCACCTGTCTGAAGAAAGTTGTCTTTGTTGATTAAGTCGATCGAGTATTTTCACGCGCTTGGCCTGCTACTCCGTTCATTTACCACAGCATAGATCACACGCCTGGCATGCCTATCCGTTCTTAAACGATAGCATAAAACACGCGCCAGCATGAATCACGCGGCAGGCCTGCTTATCCGTTCTTAAACCACAGCATGAATCACGCGCCTGAACGGCTTATTCGTTCTTGAACCACAGACAGCATAAATCACGCGCCTGGCCTGCTTATTCGTTCTTGAACCACTGCATAAAACACGTGCCTGACCTGCTTATCCGTCGTTGAAATACAATATGAATTACGCAGATGGCCTGCTTATCCGTTCTTGAATCACAGCTTAATCACGCGCCTGGCCTGCTTATTCGTTCTTGAACCACTGCATATAACTCGTGCCTGACCTGCTTATCCGTCGTTGAACCACAATATGAATCACGCGGTTGGCCTGCTTATCCGTTCTTCATTCACAGCATAAATCACGTGCCTTGCCTGCTTATCTGTTGTTCAACCACAACATGAATAATGCGGCTAGCCTGCTAATCCGTTCTAGAACCACATCATGAATTACGTGCCTGGCCTACTTATCCATTCTTTGACAACAGCATGAATTACGTGCCTGACCTGCTTATCTGTTGTTAAAACCACAAAATGAATTTCACACCTGGCTCGCCTATCCGTACTTGAACCGCAGCATGAATTACGTGCCTGTCATTCTTATCCGTTCTTTAACCACAACATGAATCGTGTGCCTGGCCTGCTTATCCGTTGTTGAAACACGCGCCTGGTCTGCCTAACCGTTTTTGAACCACAGCATGAATCGCGCGGCTGGCCTCATTATCCGTTTTTGAACCACAGCATGAATTACGTGCCTGGCCTGCTTATCCGTTATTGAACCACAGCATGAATCACGTGCCTGGCCTGATTATCCGTTCTTGAACCCACTGCATGAATCACGTGCCTAGCCAGCGAATCCGTTCTTCAACCACAGCATGAATCACGTGTCTGACCTGCTTATCTGTTTTCGAACTACAACATGAACCACGTGCCTGGCCTGATTATCCGCTGTTGAGCCCCAATATGAATCACGCTCCTGGTCTGCCGATCCGTTTTTTGAACCACAGCATGAATCACGCGACTGGACTGCTCATCCATTCTTGAATCACAATTTGAATTAAGCCCTTGGCCAGCTTATCGGTTCTTTAACCACAGCATAAATCACGTGCCTGGCCTGCTTATCCGTTTTTCAACAACAACATAAATCACACAACTGGTCTGCTAAATAACCGTTCTTGAACCACTGCACGAGTCATGTTCCTGCCTGCTTAGCCTGCTTATCCGTTTTTAAAACAACAGCATGAAACACGCGCGTTTCCTGCTATCCGTTCTTGAAACAAGGCATGGAGATTTCTTTATTTGAAGGTGGTTGCTTTCTTAAATAATTAAGAAGTTCTATTCGCAGCCTGTGTAATCCTTTAATGTGATGTCCTCTATATGACGGTGGTTCTTTCCATTAGACGAGTCTCTATTCACAACGTGTTCAACGCTTTATGTAGATGTTGAAGGAATTTATTTAACCCTTTAAGGAGATGTTGTCTATTTCAAGATGGCCACTTTTATTCATAGGACGTCTCTATTTGCAGCTTGTCTTACACTTAAATTAGATGTTCTCTATTTGAAGGTTGCCGTTTTCTTTAATACATGTGAGTAGTCTCTGTTTGCAACTTGTCGAACACTTCCGTGGAATGATCTCTATTTAAAGGTGGCTGCTTACATTATAACGTAGTCTCTGTTTGGCGCTTGTCGAACGCTTTAATAAGATGTACTCTATTTGATGATCACCTCCTTAATTAATAGGTAGTCTCTCTTCGCAGCTCGTCGAACGCGTTAAGTAGATGTTCCCTACAGACATGGGGCGAATTACTTTTAAAAGTAATGCATTAAATTAGCATTATTTGCCAAATTTGTGCATTAAATAAAATTAGCATTACTATATTTTGAGAAAGTAATGGATTAAATTATCATTATTTAAAAAAGTAATGCATTAAATTAAGCATTTTTTTACAAGTGAACTGACAAAAAAATAAAAAGTTAACTGTCAGTATATGTACAAAATGGATCATCTCCCAAAAAAATCACCCCAAAGTATAATATACAAAGTATCAGTCTGAAAGTGTGAAGATCTAAAGTGACACCTCAAGAACTACATGTAACAACAAAACTATTTTCAGTACATAAAGATTATTACAGGTTTAGCTTTTTTACACACTTTTGTTATCTTTGACTTATTACTGTTTTCACACATTTAGAGTGTTGTATTGACAAAGGACTACACGGTCAACTTATCTAAGGTAATGCATTATTAATGCATTGGCATTAAAATTTAATTCGCCCCATGTCTGGTTCCCTATTTGAAGTTGCATTAATAGGTAGTCTCTATTTGCATCTTGTTGAACGCTTTAAGAAGATTTTCTCTATTTAATGGTTACCTATTACATTTATAGGTCGTGTCTCTTTGCAGCTCGTCTAACGCGTTAAGGAGATGTTCTCTAGTTGAAGGTATCCGCTTTATTAAAAGGTAGTCTTTATTTTCATATTGTTGAACGCTTTAAGGAGATGTTCTCTATTTGAAGGTTTTTGCATTAATTAATAATAAGTCTCTTTCCGCAACTTCTCGAACGCTTTAAGAAGATGTTCTCTATTTGAAGATCACCTCTTAAATTAATAGGTAGTCTCTCTTCGCATCATCGAACGCGTTAAGGAGAGTTTGCCTATTTGAAGTTGGCCACTTGCATTAATAGGTAGTCTCTGTTTGCATCTTGTTCAACGCTTTAAGAAGATGTTCTCTATTTAAAGGTCACCTTTTATATTAATAGGTAGTGTCTCTTCGCAGCTCGTCGAACGCGTTAAGGAGATGCTCTCTAGTTGAAGGTATCCGCCTTATTAAAAGGTAGTATCTATTTCCATATTGTTGAACGCTTTAAGGAGATGTTCTCTATTTGAAAGTTTTTGCATTCATTAATAATAAGTCTCTTTTCGCAACTTGTCGAACGCTTTAAGAAGATGTTCTCTATTTGAAGATCACCTCTTAAATTAATAGGTAGTCTATCTTCGCATCTTCGAACGCGTTAAGGAGAGTTTCCCTATTTGAAGTTGGCCACTTGCATTAATAGGTAGTCTTGTTTTGCATCTTGTTTAAAGCTTTAAGGAGATGTTCACTATTTGAAGGTTTTCGCATTCATTTAAAATTAGTCTCTATTCTCAGCTAGTCGAACGCTTTTAGGAGATGTTCTCTAGTTGAAGGTGTCCGCTTTATTTAAAGGCAGTCTCTATTTGCATCTTGTCGATCGCTTTAAGGAGTGATTATCAATTTGAAGGTGACAGCCTTCATTAAAAGGAGATTTCTTTTCGCAGCTTGTCGAACGCTTTAAGGAGATGTTCTCTATTTGATGGTGGCCGCTTTCATAAATATGTAGTCTAATTTCCCAGTTTGTCGAACGCTTTAATGCTTTAATTAGATGTTCTCTAGTTGAAGGTGGTCGCTTTCAACAATCGGAAGTCTCTATTCGCAGCTTGTCTCACGTTTTAAGGAGATGTTCTCTATTTGAAGGTGGTCGCTTTCAACAATCGGAGGTCTCTATCAGCAGCTTGTTTTACGTTTTAAGGCGATGTTCTCTATTTAAAGGTAGTCGCTTTCAACAATCGGAAGTCTCTATTCGCAGCTTGTCTCACGCTTAAAGGAAATGTTCTCTGTTTGCAGGTAGTCGCTTTCAACAATCAGAAGTCTCTATCAGCAGCTTGTTTTACGTTTTAAGGCGATGTTCTCTATTTAAAGGTAGTCGCTTTCAACAATCGGAAGTCTATATTCGCAGCTTGTCTCACGTTTTAAGGAGATGTTCTCTATTTGAAGGTGGTCGCTTTCAACAATCAGAAGTCTCTATCAGCAGCTTGGTTAACGTTTTAAGGCGATGTTCTCTATTTGAAGGTAGTCGCTTTCAACAATCGGAAGTCTCTATTCGCAGCTTGTCTCACATTTTGAGGAAATGTTCTCTGTTTGAAGGTTTCGCATTCAACAATCGGTAGTCTCTATTGCATCTTGTCTAACACTTCATTAATAAGGAATTGTTCTGTAATTAAAGGTGGTCGTTTTTGTTCATTTGTCGTCTCTATTAGCAGCTTGTCGAACGATATAAGGAGGATTCTTTATTTGAAGGTGGCCGCTTTTATGAATAGGAAGTCTCTTGTCGCAGCTTATCAAACTCTTGAATGAGAGGTTCTCTATTTGAAGGGGCCGGTTTCGTTATAAGGAAGTCTCTATTTGCAACTTGTCTCACGCTTCTAAGAGATGTTCTCTATTTGAAGGTGGTCGATTTCAACAATCGGAAGTCTATTGCAGCTTGTCTTTCACTTTTAGGAGATGTTCCTCTATTTGAAGGTTATCGCTGTTATTAATCGAAAGTCTCTATTCGCAGATTGTCTCACGTTTAATTTGAAGATGGACGATTTCATTTATATGTTTTCTCTTTTTGCAGCTTGACTTACGCTTAAAAGAGAATTTCTCTATTTAATGGTGGTCAATTTCATCGATCGAAAGTCTCTTTTTGCACGTAATCTAACGCTTAAGGGAAATGTTCTCTTTTTAAATGGTGGTCGCTTTCTTTAATAGATAGTCTATATTCCCAGCTTTTCTAACGCTTCAAGATGTTCTCTTTTGGACGGAGTCCGCTTTTTTTTGTGTTTAAATAAAAACGGAAATTGGTCTGTCACTGAACTGTGCATTTGGCAAGATATAAATGGTTCACAGGTGGGTAGTCCTAAATCAGGAGTGGTCTCTGTCCTGAGGTTGAATTTAATGGGGTCGACAGTTGTTCGCAAAAAAAAAAACTATCTGATGACTGACTTGAAATGTCCGTTAATTTGGCACTGTTCCAGCTCTTACAATTACAGTTGAAATGCATACATGTATCTTTCACAAAACGGTGACTAATGTTATAATTATTTACGAGCTTCATGAAGCGAAATTTGCTGACAAATGGTCTTTGTTAATACGTTCAATATCACAGAATTATCCGTTTTTAAAAGTAATTTTTTGTTAATAGAATTGTATAAAGATGATTTCTATTATAACATAAACTTTAACACGTGTCGTCTGATGACTAAAAATGCTATAAAAAATGTTAATACTTTCGCTGTCCTGTGTAATTGTCAATTATAGTCCAACGCTGGTTTGTTATACTGTCATCCGTAAATTTACTTGTATTACATTTTACTTGACAGTTTGGAATTTAAACACTGAATGTCCGTATGCACTTGATTCATCTTGGAATACTGTAAACGTCTCTGACTTCCGGAGCTCTCGTTTCACATTCTGGTAATCTGATTCCGGTGTCACTGTACAGCGATACAACTGTACAGTTACAGACTGTCCCAGCCTACTGAGAGTCTTAATTAGATCTCGGAGACAGGAGCTTGCCACTGATACTTCGTATAGAGAAATGTACTCAAGTTTTGTCATTTCGGGAGACAGGCAGAGTCTCCTGTCACCGAGATCTGTGTATAGTATATAAAGCTGTTCCAGCCGTAGTAGTGCCGGAAGTATTGTTATTATACTTGATAAGGCAACATCATCAAGCCTAGCAAGCCGAAGTTCCCGTAAGTGTTGAGCAGCTTGTAGGCTCGTAAAGCAGTGTGCTGTCACACTTGAAGATAGTTCTCCTATAATGCACTCTTCCAGATGTTCAGCGTTCACGTGTAGCTGTGATACGGGCACTCGGCTCAGACCAAAGTGCTGTAAGTTAACATGTCGGGACATGTCTAACACAACACCACGACACACCTTGTGATCACTGCAGACGATATTATACATGTGTATCTCTGTCATTGTCACCCGTGATGTGATGAATGATGTTACTTTATTCAGCTGGTTGTGTGTGAGACTGAGACTGCCAA
Organism: Corbicula japonica; assembly: GCA_038501625.1. NCBI lineage: Eukaryota > Metazoa > Mollusca > Bivalvia > Venerida > Cyrenidae > Corbicula > Corbicula japonica. Next base: position 364,233 of record JAZAYU010000334.1, on the reverse strand, counting down.
GACGGAGAGCTTGTAATAATGGCATGCTGAGAATGGTCTCTTCACATCTCTCTGATAACACTGTTATTTCATTATAATATATACCCTGTTTAAAATTCATACAGCTTAATGACAAACATCGTAATGTATCCATCGACTGTGTAAGAAGCTGCTCCACATCCGGTTGCCTAGCAACAGCCCATAGTAACAGCTTGTCCAGGGAGTGAATATTATGTAGATCCAGCGTCTCAAGAATCTGTGTGACTTCCGCTGTAGTCTGGCATCGCTGTATGGATAGAGATTTCAAACTACCGTGGTTATCATGTATAATTGTTTGTAAAGCTGACATATATTCTTCATGATTTGTTTTGTTATCAATCAGAATGTCCTCTAATGGTAAAGGTTCATATTCTTCTCCGCACACCCCCATTTCCCTGGTACAGTCTTTTTGTAGCGTTTGATATTTTAATAAAATATCATAGTTAGACACGCCTGGTCCTGTTAATGTTTTCGCCCTGTAATTACACGTAATTTCTTCCGATGATACAACGTCCTTTATCTTGTGCGATATCTCGCTATACGCTTGTGGTCTAAATCCGCTTAGAAATATCAAAACATTTGAAACTTCCAAAATTGTCGACAGCGACGTACACTTTTGGAGAATAATTTCTTGAAGCTTTGTTCTGCCTGCGGTGGTAGATTCCACGTTGGCCTGAATGTAGAATGCTGCGAAAAATTCTTGTACAGACTTATGCTGAAATGCGACATTACTAAGCCGCTGTGAAACGTGGCCATATACTTTATTTTGTGACAGAAGTCCGAGCTTCAAGCAATAATCTAATTCTGCTAGATCTAGATATTTTCTCACGAACGTGATGTCAAGTACCAGACGCTGTTTGTTTTCTTCGTCAAACAGTGCATAGAACGCTAACTTGCCGAGTTTTAACAACAAAGGCAGATGTTGCATACAGTTCTGTTTCTCCAACAAACACTTTGGAGTAGTAACTTTACTCTCTAATTGATGAGATACTGTGGGGGATCCTGACTGAATTTTCATTGTCCCTCTGTTCAGTGTGAGTTCTATTATGCTGGAGTAAACTTTACATTTTGAATCTCCAATTTCTTTCTCATCAAACCATAAACACACACACTGTAAATAGATGTAAGGAATACGCCGAACTTCACCAAGATTTATTAACGAGATTGTGCGTAAAAAATCTTTAGCGGTCTTCCTAGGTTTGTTCGCTGACCTGTTGTTAAGCAAATTCACCGCATTGATGACCAGTTGATTTGTAGATTTCTCATCTAAATGATCAATCTCAATATGGCGGTCAATTTGATTTGATGCCGGGCGAATAACGTCAAATTTCCAGGGCCGTAAAGTAGTAAGGATTGTCCAGTTAGTGCGGTAGTTTGAATGCGGAACGTCATTTTCCTTGTGGGGTCTTGTGCAGGTACTTGGATGTGTCCACTCGTCGAGACCGTCTAATATTATAAGGCACGATCTTTCGGTCAAGATTCTGTTTAAACATTCACGATCGACATCAGTTTGTAGACTGGCTATAATCATGTCGTCCAGATCACACTTCGACGTGTCTGCGTCTCTCAGAGTGACTAGGAACAGAAAATCAAAATACTTTGTGGCAGCTATATCCTCTGGCTTGAACGTTTTAACCGGTGACGTCACTTGATCTGTGGCCTGGCACCAAGTCATACATATGTGTTTAATAAAACATGTCTTACCTACACCTGCATCTGCCGTTACATATATGTGTTTGTATGTGTTACCGTCGTCATTAAAGAACAGTTGCTGGTAAGATGTTACAGATGTCTTGCTTGGGTTGCCAAATGGACGCCGAAGATCAATAGCTGTCATTGGAGGCTGGACATAAAACTCTTCCAATGGAACAATATCTTCTATCACTAAAGGAGACATCGGTATTGTGCTGTGGCGATCCCGGTAAAAACGAACTAGTTTAAGTCGTAAACCTGAAAAGTAAAAGATTATGTTGTTGTTGTTGTTGTTGTTGTTTTGTTTATACTTATTTCCAATCAGTTGCTTTTGAACAGGTCACGTGATTATAAAATTTGATTTTCTCTTCAGAGCTGAGTTTTAATCCACTGCCATGCTATCAAAAATGTTTTAAAAGAAAAAAATCCAATTAATTTACTGTTTGCGAGAAGTGCGGATTGTAAAATTATACACATACGTTTTTTTTGTTTGTTTTTTTTTGCCATCAGACGTATTGCATCAGATGCAATAACATATAGAATCACATACTTATTTAAAGTCTGTTTATTAAACGGACGCATTAAAACACTTTTATTTTTCACAGAACTTGCAGATTTTGAATTTTCAAAGATTCCGGTAGCATGCACGTGATTGCATAACATCAGACTCGTATGAAATAATAACGTGTAATAATAATAATAATAATAATAATAATAATAATAATAATAATTGAAACTTATTTTCCCCAAGCCTCCTTGCTAGATCATTAATTTTAAAACTGAAATTGGAGTCAGGTCTTAAAACTCTCGCATTTAATTTAGACTGGTTTAAGTTTTAAGTAATACGATTTTGGGGATTTTAGACTGGTATTAAACCCGATACAATTTCAGTTTGTAATCCTGGACACCGGTGGCTCTAAAAATCAAAATAATAATTAAAAGGAAACTAGTTGCATACAATTGCTGAATAAAGTACCACAGACCATTCAATGTCTAAAACCAATTTATATCTACTGCAGCTTTGTTCTGAAACGCATGTATCAATGTCTTAAACTCACGGTCTTCATCGTCCTGTGTTATTGTCCGAGATTGTTCACTATCTGAGTTATCACATCCAGAAACACTTGGATTTGAATAAACGTTGAAGCCTTGGTCGTAAGCGAGAGTCTGTAATAGTGTTTACATATTATATTGTTTTCACTGAAACTGTATTATAATTAATATTACAATTGTTCTTTACTTTTATTAAGTATTTTAATTGTTATCGAAATTGTCTTTACAAGTTTGCTTAATTTTGCTGCCATTACTGAATTATTTGTAATGTCTTGTATTTCTATAGCGACTCAAACGTGTCGCTTTGTTGAAACGCTGGCGTCCTAATCTTAAAACGATATGACATTGTAAACAATATAATCATGGCCTATATTTTCATGATGATCATTATATCTACTTTTTTCATTTTATTTCCAACAGCATATGTTCAACTTGGTAATGTTAGTAAGTCCATGAGACACGATTGTATGTCCGTTCAGTATAATTTTTTGAACATTATAGAATAATCTGATTGTTTTCGTCTTAAACATTTGACACAGTTATGCCAAAGTAAACAATTTCGTTACAAGTTTGCTTAATTATGCTGCCATTACTGAATTATTTTTAATGTCTTGTATTTCTATAGCGACGCAAACGTGTCTCTATGTTGAGACGCTGGCGCCCTAATCTTAAAACGATATGACACCGTAAACAATAATCATGACCTATATATTCAGTATTTTAAACATAATGTCCACCTTTTTCATTTTATTTCCAACGGCAAATGTTCCCGTTGAGATAATCTAATCACAGTAATGAAGTCTTCATTTTTATCAGTATGATAAGTAAGAGTTTAGGCAAGTCTTAGGTTCAGTTTTATCATTAACCTTATTCACGTCACTTACTTTCGTGACGTCACCATAATTGAGACACTATTGTATGTTGGTTCAGTATAATATCTTGAACATTATAGACTAATCTAAAACATTTGACACATTTTGTTCTCTGTTACAAGTAAACACGCAGCATAGCGCTTTTTAAGTGCGTAGATTGGCTTAAAATAATTATATTCATTTTTTCCAACAAAATATCTAAACAAAATCGCGAATGACAACAATACGGGGAAATTCAGAGGGGTAAATTAAGGCACGCTTATTCATGTATACAAATAAAAATACATAAACAGAAATTATCAAATCAATTTCAAGAAAAGTTCGTTACGGTATAATAATAGAAATTAAATTCGACACTATTATTCTTAAAACAAAAGGAAATAGGACTTTTGAATTGACTAGTTTGTATCTTTCTTGTGTAATATTTGTTTGAAAATACAATCGTCAGACTAAGTTCCTTCAACCAATTTGAAATGCATTTTGTCGCATAATTTTAAGATTTTAAGAGACAGGGGAGCACGAAAACATTTTAATGTTGTATAAAGGATAATGATTTGCGTGAGTGATATAACTTAAAAGTCAAAACATATGGTAAATGCACATTAGGAAAACAAGCACACATTCAAAAATATTAGATGAAACATCCTCAAACAATTTATTTGTGTAACAGTTAAACATATTTACTTACGTTCTCTACTGGTTGTTCATTTCTTTTGTTCTTTTCCCTTTCGTCTTCTTCTTTATTTTTAACTCCTTCTACAAGTTAACACACTTATTTTTATTTTTTATAACGTACACGGATAAAGAACTGCAAAACATAATTTCATTTAAAACTACTACAAACTTGTTATCAAATATAGCGAATTTACCTGTATAAAAATATAATTACATGTATTCACGTTTGACTTTGTTACGCTTTGTGACAGTTTATATATAGTATGTAGCCAGTCTATGTAGAATTTGCAAGGTTTTTGGTTTTCCCGTTTTTTTTACGTTTCGCATGTAGTTTTCGTGAAAAAGTGTCTCATATTCTGATTTTTCGTTATTTTGAATCACTCGAGGCTAGTATTTGACAGCGAATACATTATGGTTGCTTCCCACCCGCCCACCCAGCTGGTTTTGTCATCGATGATTTTGAAGTTAGTTAAATGTTATTTTCATTCGGGAGTACTTGTTTATCTATGTCGATAGTACCATGAATTTAGAATAAATTTCGATCTTGTTCTCAATTTTACACAGTATATTTTAGGTCTGACGTATATTCACACAACAACTCTGAAACAGAGGAATATTCGTTCGGGATGCCTATTATTCAGGACTATACAATAAAGTGTGCTTCACCTGAAATCATTCGACGAACTTGACTGTGCAAAATGTTAATCGTTGAAGGTAATGGAACTACATGAATCTTAACATGATATTTTTGTGTCGATTCCTTTGATTTGTAAAGACACATGTGACATAATCAGTGTAAAGATTTTGAAGTTCTTCGCGGTACGGAGTAAAGCGAAGAATGTTGTCTTAACGTTCTGGTGCACAAATCGCGGAAGGATTTGTGCGAATTACTCGTGTGGTAATACGCGGGAGATAAAACCCGCGTGTTGTTATTGAAATTCAGTTCTACGGCTCGACTTCGTACTGATAACTTTACAATTATAGTTATTCAAATTGATAAGGATATAACATTTAATAGAATGTCTTAGCTAGTTACTTAATATTGTTGAAGTGTAACCAATGTGCACGACTTGGACAAAAATCGTAGTTCCAATATTCTGAGGAATGGTCTGAGAAATTCTGTTCTGAAAAGAACGAAAAGATATAGAATTTCGTGCATTTTCTACGGATGCACGGTTCCTCCCAAAAGAAGGGGGTTTTACGTGGGCGGCAAGCATTCCTATGACGGATATACGAACACATTCACTGAAAATTTTATATGCAGCATAGTAAAGTTAGCTGCGCACATTGGGGTTTAAAAACAAGGTATCGTGGTTGTGCAACTTGGTTATTCTGATTATGCATACATTGTAAAATATTTTTGAGGACGTAAATGAGTCTCGCAAAATCATTAAAAAAGTATTTATAAATGTTACATGTCTATGTTGTATTTGTCATCGGACATAATTATGTCGATTGAAATGCTGTCAAGTACTAAAGGCCTATTTCCTATATGAGTCTTGTGTTTTTCTTAGTTTTACAAATGTAGTGTAGTTACAATGGAATTAGTGAATAATTGACACGATAATACGTGAGTAATTTACATTGATCTTACACTTAATCTACATTTGACTTTCATTTAACTTACATTCAACTTAATATAGATTACTGCGATATTACTAATCATACACAGTATTCACAATAAATAATTAAGTAATTAATGAAAGCTAACTGTATATACTCTACTTTCTCTGTTTACGTACCAAACTTTTTTAATAAATAAATAGCATACACTCAAACACCTATATGCTTACATGTACTTTGCATTTTTTTTTCAATTAACATCACTTTCTAAAAAACAAAATCGCAGTTCTCAAAATCACAAATAAGGTAGGGTTAAATTTGTTTTGAGAACTGTGGTAAAAATAAATTGTCGCTTTGTGACACATTTAGCCAAGCTACGGATTTATACTTCAGTTAAGATGTACATTTTAAAATTTAAACAAAGAGAAAATAAACTTAACAGAAACGTAGCAAGAACATCTCTAAAAATATACAGAATGATGTTGTATTAACGGATGACAGTATTTCACAAGGAAATATGTAAGGTAGTCGTAGGCTTACTTTTGTCATCAACTGCCATTTTTATCTGACATGATAATGTGTTCGCCGTATCACGCAGCTCTTCTTTTATCTCTCGAGCTTCTAGTTTTAGTTCCCTTATCGACATCATTGTGGTCTCTTTAATTTCAGATTTAGATTGTTCTGTTGTTGCTTTAATGGCGACAAGAGCTTCGTTTCTAAGTTCTTCAGCATCTACTGTGCTGATATATAATTGATTCTGTTTGAGCTGAAACATGAAACCATGCAATTATGCCTTATATGATTTTTTTACAATAAAACATTACATCTTACCAGTAGGATCAAGATAAAACCATAAAAAGCTGATAATGCAGCAAGCAGGAACAGTTTATCTTGAGCTTAAAACAAGATAATTATATATAAGTACACATTATAAAGTAGTTTGCTTTCTTGGTAACGAGACTGTAGAACGTTTATTTATGAGTTAGTGAAATTCTGTTTAAAAGCATGATGTCCTCATGGGTCATTCGGCTATCATATATATTGAGTCGTAAACTATTGATTACATGTATTTTATTGAAGTCACATTTAAAATGCTATTTAATAAAAAATTAAATATCGTTTTCAATAATCCTACTTTATTAAGTTGGTTTACTGCTTTTTGGCATTCTACGTCACGAAGTAGGTGTGGTTTGTCTTGAAGCACATCAATCATGCGGTCTATATACATGGCTACTTCGTCATCGGTTACTTCTAACATCTTTCTGTGGAAAATTTCGTTTCGGTTGATACGCGCCTTAAATAAAATAATTAAAAAGCAACCTTGACAATTGACGTTGTTAACTGGAATCCCAATTGTATCTTTTATTTATATAGTGTTTGTTTTGTTTTGTAAACGAATTCGTGATATAGCACATTTATAAAACTTACTGCATTCAGGTGTTCAAAATAATAACACAAAAGATACAAAATGTATAAAATAAAAACAGCAACAGACACGTTTATGTAATTCTACGATTATTTTTTGAAAATTCCATCATGAGCTTGCTTACAGATAGCAATATGCCGATAACGTACGTGCAAATGGAAATTTACCTGTTTAAAATTGTCCAATTTGTCGATTACATTAACAACAAACAGGTCGTTAATAGCGATAGACAGCAAGCCTGTCACATCTGTTTCTGATGCTGAATGTATCGTAAGATAGCCTGTTGTTCCCAGAAAACATTTAGCTAGCTCCCAGTGATCAGAGTACCATCTAGTAGGGTCCGTATTCTGCCAGCTAGGATTTGCTTCCGAATGTGCAAAAACAATATTGTCGTAGAATCTACTACAGAATTGATTAGGACATTTTCTACGATTTTGCCATGTAAAACAAAAACATTTTGATCTAGATTTTTGAATGCACTGACGAGTTTTATGTTCTGGAAGCAAACTTTCAGACGAGCATAATGCACAATTCGTGGCTGGGTTACTTGAGTCATTTTCGAAAAGATGTTTTAGGTCCACATGCTGCTTCTGTACTTGTTGGTCAATAAAGCTTGCCAATCCATTTTTCAGAAACTTAAAGCCATATGCAACTCTGACCCAGTTTCTTTCTTTTTTGTCTTTCATATCTAATGCTTCAGCCATAGCCTGCAAATTATTAAGGAAACATTGCAATAGCATTGCAATAAAAGTAGAATGTACCCAGATATACAATATCTGTTTAAAATGTAAGAATGCGGGAACATCACAATAGTTTTTCTGAGTTTAAATTGAATATATAAAAGTTATCAGATATTATCATTTCGTGTGCAGTGTTGTGGCCGTACAATTTATATGGATGCATATAAGTCAGTTTTCGGAGTCGCGTGATGATTTTTACTTTAATAGTAGTGATCGCGCAAATCGCTACCACAAGTGAAGCACAGTAGTACAGTGATCACGGTGAGACTGAATCATTATTCTCTGTTTATCAGCGCCCGATTCTGATGAAAAACATGTCCTCATTGTACATGTTCATGTAACAGACACTCACACAACCCTCGTCAGTCTGATAAGAATCGTCTCCTGATAACCTCTTCACTATCAGGATCTAACGACGAGTCAATAAAATGTGCTTTTATCAACAACATTCCTAACCAATCAAATTGACGCGTACATTATTGCAAACGTACATGAAGATTGCAGATCATGTTGCGACCTTTACCGAAAGCGTAACGAACCATGCTTCCTGATTGATAGCTTCTAAATAAAGCTATAAATGCATTTACAATCAGTAGCGGTTTTCCCAAATATATTTGGGAAAACCGCTACTGATTGTAAATGCATTTATGTATGGCACGCCTAAGCTGTCTGGAGTGTTTGATGTGTATGATGTCGAGTAATACAATATTTTGTGTATTACATTTTTATGATATAAGGTGACAAAGAAGGTACATAAAGTAAACATTTCTGAATATAAGGTGACTTAGAATTTACATAAAGTGAACATTTGTGTTGATAAAGCCAAAAGTCTAATGTATGCATTAAACAAATATGATATACAATGAGAACTTAATAAAGTAAGTTGACAAAAATAGTATATAAGGTGAACATTTATTAATGTAGAGTCCATTTAGAAAAAACCAAGCAATACTATATAATGTAAAGTGCATTTTTATTCGGTCAATTAAATAAAAAGCATTAAATGAGAATATTTTATAATGAATGCTGCATTTTAAAAAGAACTAGTGAAACAAATAGTATTTGAATTAAAATCTTTATGATGTGCAGTGCATTTCTATAAGATATTGTGGAAAAAATAGCATTAAAACTGAATACAAAAGTTAATAAATTCATAATGTTATAATGTAACATGATGTTATATGAGATCTTTTATGAACTTATTATGTTATGTGAACATTTAAGTTGATAATGTATGGGCATTATGACAAGCGGTGTTATTGATAAGTTAAACAAGAGCTGTCACTGGAATTGACATATGCCCCCGAAATGCAGCTTGAAATCAAATAGGTATACATATGTAATAAATAAACATATGTAATGAAAAATATGCTTGTGGAAGACGAAGCATACTGCATGCATATAATGTGAAAGATGAAAGGATCATAATTATGTTTCAAGTCTGTAGTAAATATATAGTTAAATAAAGTTAAATATTAATATGAACAAGAGGTCCATGATGGCCCTTTATCACTCACCTGAGTGCAACGTCTCGATATGGTGAACATTTACATCAAGTTATTTTAAAATCCAATAAGAAACAACAAATCTACAGCTTGGAAAAGAAAATGCTATTTTTCGTAACAGTGACCTTGACCTTTGACCTACAGGCATGGGTATTGTAAGCAACACATCCCTTTGTCATGGTGAATATTTTTGTAAAGTTATTTTGAAATCACTTCATTCATTAGGAATTAACAGCCAAGACAAGAAAATGTTATTTTTAGTAACAGTGACCTTGACCTTGGACCAACAGGCATGGGTATTGTACGCGAAAGTACACCTTGTCATGGTAAACATTTAAGCCAAGTTATTTTAAAATCCAATGAGAAATAACAAATTTACAGCATGGACAAGATTTTTCTATTTATAGTAACAGTGACCTAGTTTTTGAACCCAGGTGACCCATATTCAAACTCAACCAATTAATAACTGGGACATATGTCCTGACCAAGTTTCTTTACAATCTGAGAGTAAAATTGTGACCACTATAGTGTAAACAAGAAAATTCTATTTTTAGTAACAGTGATCTAGTTTTTGGACCCAGATGACCCATATTCGAACTTGTCTGACAAATCATTAGGACAAACATCCTGACGAAGTTTCATGACAATCGGAGCAAAAATGTGACCTCTAGAGTGTTAACAAGAAAATTCTATTTTAAGTAACAGTGACCTAGTTTTGGGACCCAGATGACCCATATTCAAACTCGTCCGAGAAATCATTGGGACAAACATCCTGACCAAGTGTCATGACAATCAGAACAAAAATGTGACCGCTAGAGTGTTAACAAGAAAATTCTATTTATAGTAACAGTTACCTAGTTTTTGGACCCAGGTGACCCATATTCAAACTCGGCCTAGAAATAAATGGGACAAATATCCTGACCAAGTTTCATGACAATCGGAGCAAAAGTGTGACCGCTAGAGTGTTAACAAGAAAATTCTATTTTTAGCAACAGTGACCTAGTTTTTGGACCCTGATGACCCATATTAAAACTCGTCCAAGAAATCATTGGGACAAACATCCTGACCAAATTTCATGACAATCGGACAAAAAAATGTTACCTCTATTGCGTTAACAAAATGTACCTTAGGGTTAGGGTTAGGGTTTAGGGTTAGGGTTAGGTAAAAAGGCCCATAACTCAGCCAAAAATAATCCGATCAGAAATTCCTTTGGATATGCATAACAAGTCTTGGTGACAAACACTCCTGTGAAGTTTCAATGAAATCCCTCAAGTGATTTCAGTTTACGTTAGGGTTAGGGTTAGGGTTTAGGGTTAGGGTTTAGGGTTAGGTAAAAAGGTCCATAACTCGGCCAAAAATAATCCGATCAGAAATTCCTTCGGATATGCACATCTATGCTTGGTGACAAACACTCCTGTGAAGTTTCAATGAAATCCCTCAAGCAGTTTGGGAGAAGAAGCGAGGACAAGATTTTGCTTCAAAGGGCCATAACTCAGCCAAAAATAATCAGAGCAGAAATTCCTGACGATATGCACAACTAGGCTTGGTGACAAACATTCCTGTGAAGTTTCAAAGAAATCCCTCAAGCGGTTTCAGAGGAGAAGCGAGGACAAGATTATTTCGGACGGACGGACGGACGGAAGGACGGACGGACGGAAGGACGGACGGTCCGATTACTATATGCCTCCCTTCGGGGGCATAAAAACCCAACTTATAGCATATAAATTGAATATTAAAATAACAAAGTAAGAACGTAATTGTGTGAAGTGCAGATTTTTAAGACGTAATGAAATCAAAGCGCTGAAAGCGTTGAAAGACTGGTGCGCTGGTTGAATCGAACATGCCCTGCACATATATCATTACTGTAAACATACGAAACTATGTGTGATTTTTTCGTTAAACTTTGTGACAGTTACTATCATCAACATTAGCAAATAATTCAGTATATTCAGGGTTTTCAATAGATGCAGGTACTTGTATTTTGATGCAAGGAAATTAGGTTTACCACTTTTTTTTCACCTGAATCATAGGTTGGGGGTCTTTTTGATGCAGAAGCGTATGATAAGTGGTTAAATTTTGCTAGAATAACGATGATCAGGCTACGCCACAACTGAGTAGTGTCAACAATGAATTGCACAAGGCTCACGTACCTTAAGAGACTGAAACAGTTACAATCTTAATTTTTACGTCGATCGCAACAATGCATTAACAAAAATATTCGCCAACTTACTAACGGTCTCCCCAGGATTTTTGGAAGCGTTGTCGCTGGACTGTTCGTGGATTTAAGCTCGCGAAACTTTATTTTTTAACTATAATTTTATACAGTTTTATATTTGTACCAAAGTTAACTGCAAAAACTGTATATAGTACATAGATGGTTTTTTATCTCTTTAGAGCCAAGAAAGGTACAAAAGTTAAAAAACATAAATAATGTGAAACAGTGTGTACACAGTATGTCAACATGTGTTTTAATAACATAAACTGATCTGATCTCATCAAGTTACAATGTCAACTTTATACTCTGTATAGTTAGTTTTTCACCTTCATTGTCCAATATCTCACACATATCAAACTCAGTGTTTCATTACAACTGACAGAATTAGGATTAAACTTTCAGAAGCCTCTGTTTTCTTGGGCCTAAGTCCTGACTTCCTTATTATAATCAAACTTCAGTACATCAGGACCTTCCATGGATATCATTAACAATAAATTTAATGTTGAATTGTTAAGCCTGCTTCTAAGTTTTGTCTTCACTCTTGATAATGTGGAAAAAACCCACTCACAATCTGAAATAAAATTAATTTACGATACCGGTAAACATATAGAGAGCTTCACCCATAAAAAAATAATATCGTAATAGGTATTCAGTTAACACAAACAGGTATAATAAATTATGTAGTGAACCCCTAGAAGCTGGTTTAAACCCCTAGTAGCAAATTATTTTGCCACTGACTGTTCCAAGGCGCTAACCCATAAGGTTAACCTTTTTTGTTAAACAATCAACAAACAAATCATTTATTTTCCTCTCTTCTTTTTGCTGCGGAGGAGGCTTTGTTTTATGAGTTTGGCGATTCCTGATATGCATATTTCCCTTTTTATATATAGTAGCATGAAAATGAGTTATTTTATTTATTTAATGCAAGTCACAAGGCTATATATATAATAAATATATATATAATCATTGCCAACTTCTTGCAACCAGGAGTAGACTTTCTTCCACTTTGGATCGACACCTGACTGAATGGAACTGGCTGTTCGAGGTAGCCGGCGTTGATTCAGTTTCTCGGCATGTTGGGGTACCGCATCCGGCGTCGGAGTAATTTCACGACGTGAAAGGGTACTTGGCGTCGTCAGAGTCGCTCTTGAAGGGCTATCCGGAATGATCTCGATCTCATTTCTAGAATTTTGAAGTTCAGAATGCCCGATGGAGTTGGCATCAGCCTCACAAGGCCGGTTTCTCTTGAAATAAGAGTCGAGTCGTCGTTCTATCCCGCACGCATACTTGAAAATGTGTCCGACGAAAATGAACTGATCGTTACCATGATAGCGCAGTAAAATGCCACAGAATGTATTTCTTTTGCAATTTAAGTTCTAACTGCAACTTGTCAATAGATTTGTTTAAAACAAATCCGTTATCGCACAATTATTTTCATACATGTATACAGTACAATTTTCGAAGTGTTTGTTTTCTAATCACAGAAATAAGAATAACCAAATTATTATTCATGATCGCATCTACTTAAAATCATAGAACATTATGTTAAACACACCGGGTTCCGCTTTTAATTGAGAATATCAACAGTCGGCAAAGACAAAATACGATCAAACGACATCGACAGACTTGCGAATTCACCACGTGGAGAGGCGGAGTTATCCAGCTGATAGTAAAGAAATCGATTGTGATTGGTCAAATCGCCCATTGCTTAACCTTGAATGAGGTGTGTATTGAAAAGCGACCTGTGTTTACAATGCAAGAAACAGAAAGTTATGACATGTCGATTTTGAATAAACGGATGTCGGCGAATTTAACACTTGTTGGAAATAGATCAAAACTTGTTAACGGTTATCTTGGGAGAACACTGGGACCCGGCCCGGTCCTTGATAGCCGAGCAAAATCTCGATCCACAACTGCTCCAACCTAACCAAAATGGCAACCCACGCTATCTCCCGCTTGTCACGTGACTGATTTGTTTTTAATCGTTCTTTTAATATCCTTTCATAGTTGTTCGAACAACAACATTAAATTGTTTTTTGTTGTTTTTATTTGTAGCATAATCTTTCAAAGTTCGCATTCCTTCTCGAAATATTTGTATTTTCTTAAAATGCACTACTTTTTATGCCACACAACTACGTAATCTTTCAGGCATAACTAATCTACTCATGCATATCGAGTTGCTTGTTCACTGCCGTAGCGAGTTATGATTTCACTCTACATTTGTTCGATGGAATTTTGGGCATGGATGCTCCAAAATTACACGTAAACTTACTATCAATCGCTCAGAATTCGTGGAACGGTGTGCTGCATTGTGCTTCACACTTGTGCAGAACATTTCGGCCTGCTCTCGCGGTGACCACTTACTTGATACGCTCTCGTGGTCGCAATGATACATCCGAAGTTCAGGACTGCGCGTCGCAGAGTTCGCAGCATCGTTTACTAAGACTGGTGCGCAAAAATGAAGTAAAAAGGGAACATTTAATATTGTATTGTAAACATGCAGGATATATGTAGCTATTGTTATTATGTGTAGTAAAGAAGCATTTAGTATGGTTATCAAACACGATGTGATGTCAACAAAACAAATGATGAAAGTGAAACTTTATAATGTAATGCGAAGTACATTGATTACAAGAGGTACAAAATACCCTAGCACCGTCTTGCTTGTTAAAATGGCGGATCAAGTTGAAAATGTTCTACAACGTATCGGTCTTAGCTCAATCTATCTAAATTTCAAAAATCAACGAATTGACACCATAGATCTGTGTAAATCTTTAGAGGATAAAGACCTTTGTACGTTAGGACTATCAACAATTGGCTAAATAAACGTAAATGTTTTCTTTATATACTATTTTATTCACATCACTTTATAAAGTTCTCACTGTTTACCTTATTTGTTTAAAATATACAGTAAAATTTCCGCTTTATCAACATACATGTTCACGTTATATATTATTTTTCTCACCTTACTATATTAAGTTCTCACTGTTTATCATATTTGTTTAATGCATATAGTAGACTTTCTGCTCTATCAACATAAATGTTCACTTTATGTACTATCTTTTTCACCTTATCATTTTAAAAATGCATTACATAAACTATTGTGTTACTCGACTTTATAAAATTCGAACACTCCAGACAGCTTAGGCGTGCCATATTTATGGGCCGTCATCTGACCTTATATTTTGTTTGTTCTGACTTAAGTGAGATTGAACCGTCATCTGACTCTGGGAAAACAATGTTCTCACTGCCACCATTTGTGTGTTTTGTCAATTCTTTATAACCATTCATTGATCCTTTGCTTTGTTACAATGTTGCTGTTGTTTTTCCTTGTTTTTTGTTGTTATTTCCCATTAATTGACAATCTGCAATCATGTAACTTTCATAAACGGCACAGCCACTGAAACATCACTTCATTTTGAAAATGTATACACTGCTGAACACTAGATCTATGTGATACCACTTCTACAGAGATCTATTTACACGCTGCTAGAAACATGATTACAATATATTCACGGAAAACATAATCCAGCATCTTTATCTTATAATCCAAAGAAATTCTTTTTGTTTTTTTTAAACCACTAAAATCAATCACGTTAATTCCATGTACAATAAAACACATTCTTTCGAATTCACTACACGTGTTTTGACCCAGACGGTATGACGTCATTTTAAACCATTGGGAAAACCCAACAGCCTGTTGCTAAAAATAAACCTACCGAAAACATTAAAGCAGCACAATCCTGTAATATATGTCTACAATTTTTATTGCAGTCTATTAGAATATTTTCTTGTTGTTTTTTACGATAATAAACCTATGTGATCAGTAATTTTCGTCACATTTCCCCCTTTTTCTACATCACCTTCTTGTTTTGTTTTTTTTTTTGTTTTTTTTTACTTTTTTGTTTGTTAACCATGTCACGTGTGAATATGTTATTTACTATGAATTGTATACTTATGTACCTGTATTTCATGGTTTGAGTTAATAAAGTATTGTTCTGTTCTGTTGTGTTCACTACACACAATCATGGTTTTACATAATGGACACTTATTTATAATTGTCTTTAATTACCAATGTACCGAGTGATTGCATTGATTCAACTCGCCTTAAAATTTCGTATAACATAAATCTGTGTTTTTAGTTTGAGTTTGTTAAGCAAATAATGAAAACAGTAAATAAAAAAAACTACAACACTTGATTCAAAAAGTAAACAAAATGACGGAGAGGTAACCCTACCACGCCCACCTTCACCACCCGAAATCTGATTGTTTGCTGAGTTCGGTTTAAAAAGGAAACACTACATTAAAACAAATAGAGGAGGAGAGTGCCCGTCCATATATCCCCCAAAACACAGAACCTTGTTTCGTCCCCAGTTTTAGTTGCAAATTGTTTAGCCACTGACTGCACAAAGATGGTTCCCTCTCAAGTTCAATTTTTAGTTGTTTGTGGTATCTTATTTAAAATTGATCACTCTTTATAATAAAATAATATCCATGCTCGTTTGAGCATCACTTTCACACAGAAGTAAAACATATCTCTACGATTTCGCCTTATCTGTATTACACAAACATTTGTCATTTTATTAAAAACGTTCTAGACCTTCAACTTGTCTCATTCTTCATTGATTTCGCTCCCATAAATGTTGCAAAATGTAAACAGTTTAATTCCGCTAATGCGTTTTCGTATATAAATTACTAGTACAAGCATAGTGTTATACACTTTATTCGAAAATATGTTACAACATGTATGTCAAAATTATAAAATACCTTATTTTCGATTTCCTCCGTACAGACTGTTCACAATCCTGCACCAATATTAGATTATCGTATCAGTATGTGGTCGACTTATGTATACTACTCATAATTTGATAAGGGCTACTTTTGTAGTCTTCTTTTTATTGTTTTGGTTAACATTATGAAAAGTTTGTCATGTTTATATTACTAAAATGTTTCTTGGTATTGTTTATTTGATAAAACCCGATAAAATAGTCATCTGAGATGAATTATTGAACTGAAACAGTGTAAAGAATATTACTTAAGTCTGCAAACGTGGCCCTGATCAAAATTTGAGTAGTATCATTTTTATCGCATCACCGTTCTAATTTTTAACTGACGATATATGTATAAGAGTATTTAACCTACTGGTCTATATAATTGACAAAATTGAGAACACATAGAGGACAGGGGCATCGTTAGATTTTCTCATATTATTTGCACATATAATTATATTTAAGGAATTTGTAAGTTAATGGTTATAGAAATGTGGAGATACGCTGCCGTGGGAACATGTGAAAATAAATCACAATTTATTTCGTAAAACAATAGAACCAGCGTTGTCACCTTTCCGTGATCCACGTGTCCTACTGACAGATTTTTATCATCGAGTGAATCCAGTAAACCTGTGTTTATGCATTCAAGTACTTTTATGTTCTAATCGTAATTAGAATTAGAGACCCCCCCCCCCTCAAAGCGATCTGTGTTCCTGGCTTTTATATGGAGTACTTCTTGTGAACATTCTTTTGAAAGTTACACAGCCATGTAAATTATTTAGTGATTAACACATTCAGTTAACGATGGTAGGGGCGTATGGTTAATCCTGTACTTCATATATACGCATTTTTACGCATGTGCGACCAAAACAGATCCAGATCAGCGGCACATATGTGCCATCTGATCATGATCTGAATTGGTGGCATTTTTGTAAGAAATAACCTAATGAATAAAAAAGCGAACCGTGTAGATCCTGACCAGAGGACATGGATGTGTCAGCTGATCTGGATCTACTTTTCTCCCAAGCAATAAAGGTTTATCTATGCAGTAGAGGGTTAATGTTTCAAACTGAGAATCACCTGCCCTTCAACGCCGTACGTTTGTGAGGAAGCTAACCAGCTAGCTTGTGGAACGTCGGTGGTTGAACCAAAGTGCACGCTCGAGCCTGAAAATTACCTGGAAGGGTCTTCCTAAACCATGGACAGCTGGTATTTCAACGCTATGATGTCCGCGTTAAGAGGCAGGAGGGACATAGAACTGGAAATTAAGGGGTCGCACTACATTCTTAGCTAAATACATTTCTTTACTACAATCTAGGTGGCGAAAAGAATTTCCCAAAACAGTCATTTTTTGAAATTTTAGCCAGGTTTCGTTTATTGCAATGTTTGCGACCTCTTAACAACAACAGCACCAACAAAGTTTGTAACGGTGGTTTATAAAAGGTAATTCAAAATATGGACATGAAAAATACCGTGGTTTATTTCTTAAAACTCTTGAATATTGAACTATTCTTAGGCAAGCTTATTACATGTACTCCAACTCCGCACACATACAATGTATTTTTAAGTCACAACTCGTCATCTCAGTCATAACACAGCTACTCATACTTTAACCTGTTATTGTGCTCAGCTCACCTGCCCGAAGTATATGTCATTTAAACTATTTGTCATCCCATATTGGATTTCTTAATTACGCCTTATTTGAAGCACGCCACGGGAGACAATGTCCTTTGTGATATTTTGTACATATTAGTTGTTTTATTATTAAAAAAAAGGACAGACCAAATGATTTCTCATAACTTTTCATTGCTTTTGGTACATTTTTATCTAACTATGCACTGTCATTTTTATAAAAAGAATTGCTACTGTCTCGAAATACACACAGTGCTGTGATGCTTCTTATCATAGCTACCTGCACGAGAAGCGCCTAGTGTTTCTGTACCCCTAAGCACAGCTGCTAAGGGCAAGAGAAACGCCCAGTGTTTATATACCCCTCAGCACAGCTACGGGCAAATGAAACGCTCTATGTTTCGGTACCCCTTGGCACAGCTACGGACAAGAAAAACGCCCAGTAGTTCGATACCCATCAGCACAGCTACGGACAGAAGACAAGCCCAGTGTTTCGATACCCCTCAGCACAGCTACGGACAAGAGTAACGACCAGTGTTTTGGTACCTACCCCTTAGCACGGACAAGAGAAACGCCAAGTGTTTCGATACTCCTCAACACAGCTACGGACAAGAGAAACGTCCAGTGTTTCGATACCCCTCAGCACAGCTACGGACAAGAGAAACGCCCAGTGCGTTGGTACTCCTTAGCACAGCTAAGGACAAGAGTAACGATCAGTATTTCGATACCCCCAGCACAGCTACGGACAAGAGAAACACCCAGTGTTTCGATACCCCTCAGCACAGCTACGGGCAAGAGAAATGCCCAGTGTTTTAGTACCCCTTTGCACAGCTACGGACAAGAGAAACGCCCAGTGTTTCGATAACCCTCAGAACAGCTACGGACAAGAGAAACGCCCAGTGTTTCGATAACCCTCAGCACAGCTACGGGCAAGAGAAACGTCGAGTGTTTCGATAACCCTCAGCACAGCTACGGGCAAGAGAAACGCCCAGTGTTTCGATTCGCCTCAGCACAGCTACGGAAAGATAAACGCCCAGTATTTCGATAACCCTCAGAACAGCTACGGACAAGAGAAACGCCCAGTGTTTCGATAACCCTCAGCACAGCTACGGACAAGAGAAACGCCGAGTGTTTCGATACCCCTCAACACAGCTACGGACAAGAGAAACGCCCAGTGTTTTGATACCCCTCAACACAGCTACGGACAAGAGAAACGCCCAGTGCTTTGGTACCCGTCAACACAGCTACGGACAAGAGAAAAGCCCAGTGCTTTGGTACCCGTCAACACTGCTACGGACAAGAGAAACGCCCAGTGCTTTGGTACCCGTCAACACAGCTACGGACAAGAGAAACGCCCAGTGCTTTGGTACCCCTTAGCACAGCTAATGGCATGTGGCTCCTTTGTAAGACCAACATCCTTATAATAAAAAAACAACTTTATTCACTTAAAAATTTAATAACATTATTTTTTTCTTCAGTATTGATAAATTCAGTGGATTCAATCATCATGCATATTGTTATTCAATGTACCATATTTCCCTTTATATATTTTATCAAATATTTATCAAATAATCAATAATAATGAAATGCTGTGATATTTACAAAATTGTATCATTTGATTTATCAATGAGCTGATATCACATATTAATCATACATTTTGCGAGCATATTGTGAAACAGCACACCCTATTCCTTATAGAAATAGAAGGGAACGAACAATTATAGGAACAATGGGACATGACACATTTCAATATTGATATAATAAACACGGAACATTTTGCACACTTGGATACTTGTGAAGAACGGTTCTATTGAAAATGTTCAGTTTGAGTTTTTAAATTATTTGATTGAATCTTTCAGAAAGTGTATATAACAGCGAAGAAGTAACAATATTCTTTTAACGCATACCAACACATTTAAATCTGCTTAGCAAAATTACAAAAAAAAGTAGCATTTTAGCTCACTTGTACTCAGAAAGCAATTCTCTAAGTTAATAATCATTGCATCCGCTAACAGTTGTGGTAATTTTCTCATTTTTGTATCATTTTAATTTGAAGCAAATTTAAAGGAAATGCTGTATTTTATCCTACCATAGAACTGAACTAACTTACTGCGGCTTCATTCTGGTCTGCTTAGGCAAGATGGGCCACCACACGCTTCTCTATTTGATTCATAACGTGTTCAACAGGATTTCAATGAGAAGATTCTATCTTTCTTACTGTAACATTGTTTTGTGTCAAAAAGTTTGAATGGTCTAGCAGTTTGGGGCGATTCAATTATCTATGATAGATGTTTAATAGCCTTTCCAAACAGAAACATGTATTCATTTCGATAAAATTGACCGGTATTAGGACACGCTTTTAAATATTTCTGACCAAATAAATGTCATTTTCGAATAATTCGATTTTGAAGTTTATAGAAATTTTATTAATTTAAGTTTTAGATTTTTATTCTAATAGGTGGATACTAATCAAACAGATGATCTACTAATATTTTCGAAATTAACGTTGTTAATATTTCTTAAATATTCAATGACGTAATTGAGTATTGTCAGCGTTAAAAGAAAGCAACCGTTACGTTATTAATGTAGAAAATAATATCATTTGATTTTCTTCTCATATTGGTAAATATGCAAAAATAAGTTTGTCTTATTTCCTTTGCATTTACGAATAACAACAAGATTTCTTATAACACATTTAAAGTTGTGCCAGTTAAAAGCATTTTGAAGGCACTTTCGATGTCTTCATTCGTCAAACATTCATTAGTTATAATTTGTTGTTGTGTTATTTTGCGTTTATGTAAAGTAGGTGAACATGTGGAAAACAAAATCGATTTTAAAACAATTAAATTTCGATTGCCGCATGGGGATTACGCATAAAAAAGTGTATGCCGACGTGGATGACGAAACACCGTGACGTAAAACATTTGAATGGTTTTCATAAAAATGTTATTGTTTGATAATAATTAACATAATGTAAAACTTCCTTTTAATTAGAATAAGTTTACTGTGAGATATTCAAAACTGAAAAGTGTGCACTTAGAACTTTTTACGCGTGTAGGTATTCTGTATTTTGCACCTCACCTCTTCAACATTGAATCTTACTTTACAACAGTTACTTTTGACTGGTAAACCTACCATGTTGAAAAAACCTTTTTTTTTATATTTTATCCAAATCATCAATTTGTTTTCTTTGTCATCATCACGAATAACTAATCTAAAACATAAATACAAAAGATTACATACATTATACTGAAACATATAAAAAATTATCGGATATAAACCACTCGTATGCAGAACATTTTATGTCGGATAAATTATATATTTCTCAACATGGTACATATATTTGAGGACACATTGCGGGTCTATGTTTCACATGACACGTAAAAAATGATGTTCTTGAATTAATAAAACATTAAAAAAGAATTATAGGTTATTAGACGTTTTACAGTACAATACGGGAATATATTTGGACGAGTACACAAGTTGAAAAGTCATATTGGACGAGCCGTTAGGCGAGTCCAATATGACTTTTCAAGCTGTGTACGAGTCCAAATATATCCCGTATTGTACAGTAAAACGTCTAATAACCTTTTTATTCTACATCTTATAAATGAAGCATGATTTTTCAAGCGTTTAAAGACTATTCCATATAATATTCCTTATTGTACGGTCCAATATTTTATTAAATTCTACATTTTTTTTTCATTCGGATCATTTTTTACGGTCAACGGCTTTTGTCGTTGTAAAACAATGGTACCTAACGTGCATTTGCATTTAATCATCCAATATAAAAACTACGGACTTTTTTGGATCCAATACGGGAAAATATTGAACGGTCACGTGGTACAATTTAAAGGACGCTAGTTGGATGAATTTATTAGATGTAGAATAATACAATCTACAGAGTAAGGCATTATAGGCTTAATTATCTCAATAATATCTGATCCACTGAATTTTTAAATTATATTATATATTTTTTTAAACTAAGTAACGCAAAGACAAGATTATATCAACACACGATAACATGTAAAGATTAAACGAAAAAAAACTTTAAAAATTATTACATCTGTTTCTCTTCATTTTGTCTAAAATACAACATTATAGTGTTCACTGAGTGATATAGTCTACGAATGAGCACAATATAATATGGATAAACGAGGCGACAACACCTTCTTCAAAAAGTGATATAGTATATGGATCAAAACAATAACATATAGATAAAATAAAATAAAGCGACAACACCTACTTCATTGAGTGAAATCGTCTATGAATCAACACAACATAATATGCATACAATATAGCAACACCATCTACTTCATCGAGTAATAACTTCTAATAAATAAACTTATATTAGTTATTTGAACAAAATATATATTTGTACAATAAAACGGTAAAATATATTGCCATAGTATGGAGATATCATGTAATGAAAATGGATATATCCATTAATCGATACAATGATACAGCTGTACAATAACACTGTAAAATAGATTTACCATATTATGGTGATATCATGTTATGAAAATGGTTATATCAATTAATTGATAAAATGATATATATGTACAATAACACTGTAAAATATATTTACCGACAATATGGTGATACACATGTATCATGTTATGAAAATGGATATATCAATTAAATGATAAAATGATATATCTATACAATAACACTGAAAAATATATTGCCATACTATGGAGATATCATGTAATGAAAATGGATATATCCGTTAATTGATAAAATGATTTATCTGTACAATTACACTGGTAAATATATAGTGATAATGTGGAGATATCTATATCATGTTATGAAAATGGATATATCCAATAATTGATAAAATGATATCACAGTGAAATTTATTGCCAAAATATGGTAATATCATATAGTGATAATGGATATATCCATTAACTGATAAATATGGAATATTATAACAGTATGAAATCTGCAGGTTCTTATTTTTCGAGTTGGGTGTGTAAACAATATCAAGCGAGTCCGAAGGTCGAGCATGATGTGGTTTACATATGCAACAAGAAATAATACGAACCTACAGGCTGCATACTGTCATAATGTCTCTTTGTTACCCTTCTAGCTCAAAACAAATTAAAATAAATTAAAAACAAAATATACGTCAACAATATGGTTAACGAAATTAAAGTAAAAAAAAAAGTAACTTGATAGTAAATTTATGAATGTCGTAGAAAATTTTTGAATGACGTAAAAATATCATAACAGATAAAAACAGTGACGGAAATTTCATATTTCGGAGTTAGGTATGTGCCAGAAAATTACGACAACATAGTTATGACGTAACATAGAACACCGAAAGCTGCAAACTTGAAAAATTGGATAAAGACATTGTCCAATTAGAAATTTCTTATCTGACGAGTTGTATCAATCTTGCGAAATAACTATGCTAAAATGATTCATGGGATAAATAATACAATGATAAATATGTACAATAACACAGTGAAATATATTGCCATAATCATTATAATGTGGTGATATCATTTGTTGATAATGGACACCGTAATCAGTCTATTTATTGGGACAGTTATTATATTTTGTGTCTCAATTTAAATTATTGAATCATATTGTTTCTGAAAGTGAGTAGCAATTTTTAAGTGATCCAAATGAAGGGGGCGGGGGTATATATCAAAATAATAACGTGAACACTAATGGTGTTCTTATATTTACACTGTCTATATTCACACTGTCTAAAGAATTAGCGTAAGTACGATATAGCTATTATAGTATAAGTGCACTTATTATTAAAAGTGTAGTAATCGAAAAACCGCGTCTATAAGATTTATTGAGTATAAATACCTTGAAAGATATTTTAAATTACTTAATACGTTTTACAGAATGCTTTTTAATTTAAGAATAAAAGTATGCAATTTATTT
Organism: Corbicula japonica; assembly: GCA_038501625.1. Lineage (NCBI taxonomy): Eukaryota > Metazoa > Mollusca > Bivalvia > Venerida > Cyrenidae > Corbicula > Corbicula japonica. Next base: position 340,175 of record JAZAYU010000334.1, on the reverse strand, counting down.
ATTTATTGTTATAATAACATCCTGTAATCATCAAATGATATCACCATAGCAACGATGGAACCTCACACTAAAAGGTATAACTATATCAGATTAAACCTTGAACAATAGGACTTCACCTTTTGGTTGTGTTTAATAAGTATTAAAGTTTTATAGTACTTCTAAAATTCCTTTTGTTTTAATATTTCGGCCAGTTTATAGATAGGTGGTTTCAATATCCCAGCCAATGTCGATTTGGATATTGTCCAATCACCCCAAGGATATACTTCCTGCTTTTTAAATTTTGCCTTTGGCGTAGTCTGTGATATGCAGGATTTATATTCTAAGATCCCCTGTCAAAATTCTATTCTGTTTAGTTCCGCCCATTGTTTTCTCGTTTAGGGCAAACCCATTCTTTTATCTGGGGACCATACGCCGCTGAACATGGAATGGTATTAATCTGAAAATACCTCATTGAAGGTTCCATGTTCACCGCCATATGCATACCATCGTTTGGGATGGATCGAAATTGTACTATTTAATGGTGTAATTACTGAGTTGCGCTCAACCCGGGGCTAGGCGGCGTGGGCAGTAATAAGCATTCCCATTACTGCCCATGAACAGGCTCAATCAAACCGAGCCTGCAGTATTTTCATATTTGTCGTGTTCGATGGCCTTCAAAGTTCCCTTTTTATCTATTACTTCATTAACTTTGTGATTAAAAAAATGAAACAAATGATATCACAGAATGCCTTCAATACAAAACGTGTGTATACGTTTAGATTATGAATCCCTTATAGAGGAGATCACACTATTCTAGACAATGAATTAACAATTTGTACAGCTATTGTGTTGTCATTTTAGTCAGTCGATGACTACTGTTGTAAACATGGTTGGCAGTCAAAAAGAAATGCTGAGGTTATTTTAGTTTCACATGTAGGTGTGTAGTAAATTCAGCTGTTTTCTTAATTTAAAGTGTTAATATTTTTAGTTTTCTGGTATCATGTTTTTGATGAGATTGTAACATGTCAAGTTGCTTTAACACAAAGATAAGAGACGCTAAACCGACTAATCATTTCCGATTGCCACTTCCGCAGCATATAGGATGGTTTTCCATGAAGAGAGTAGCAGTTTGGTAATAAGTTCTCTTGAATCATTCTGAAAGAAAAAAAAGTGTGAATATGCAATTTACAATTTTTTGCAAGTAAAGAAGCATCCACGAAACTTGTAATGTACGTAATTTATAAGGCAATTATTCAAAAGTGAAAGTGAAAAAAAAAAAGAAATATAAAAGAAACTAACAAACCTTCAAACAAGTGATTATCACTATTTTAAATAGTAAGATACTGTTGGCGGGAGTAAACCAGCTAAGGACCAGCACAGAGAGCTGTAATGCGGTTCCCGATGGCCATCATCTGTCAGAACTCAGGTCCAGTCTTCAGTCCTTGCATTGGTGTTTGCCCTTTTTTCGTATTGTTTCGCGCCATCTCCTCCAAGATAAAAAAGATATTAAAACAGATGAAAACGAGAAATATGCAACTTTTGTAGGCCCATTTTGATTAAGCTTTTTCTTGAGCATTGTTGGACATGCATATTGCTGTTCACAATGCATGAAAGATAACAACTTATTAATTAAGTTTGTTTTGTAATAAATGGATTGAAATAAAGAAGTAGATATAAAGTATGTATCAGTTATCTTATGGTTAATAAGTAAAGCAGTAGATATCTATTGATATCATTTATATATGATGTTAACACAAGTATATATTTATAGATATCAATAACCAGTAGAAAATCTCTTGATTTTGTTTAATGCACTCCTAGTGTATTTACACGTAGTTTAAATTAAATAATAATAACCACTTAGCCGTACTTAGAAACTATCCCTTCAGATAGATCGAGGAAATTGATGACTATACACTCTGGCACTGATTTGATCAGCTTGTGATTTCTAGAGTTGGTATTCCTACCAACGCACTTGTCACCTAAACCCACGCTTTTAAGCTTTATCTGAAATGTAACTGAAATTATAAAGAAAGCTATTCAATGTGTTGCGAGATCTACATTTACATACGGAGTGAATAATCAGGTTTTATCCACCACGATGTCTCATTCCATTCTCACCGACAGATCTGGCTGTGTTGTCAGGAATAAAGTTTATGGTTAAACTACGTATTCGTTTCAACGAGAGTCTTTATTTTGACAAGTTTGTGTTAATATTTAAGTACTATATAAAAACAAACAAGAATTGATAATTTACGAGTACAAACCTTCAAACAGTTACATGTAATGAGTGGTTATAGTTTAACATACCAGAGTCACTAAGAAGTTCGTGAAAATAGCATCGAATAATGGTTCTGCATCTATGGAAACCTTGACTGGTCATGGATATAGGTGATCAAGCCATTTTCTGTTTCTTGGTTGGTGCACCCTAGACCCTTGTTTAAACTCCCAGTGGAAATTTGATTTGCCACTGACCGTTCCCCACGGGTTCTCATTTTTGTTTATTGTTAGTGGTGTCATTTTTGAAACTGATAATTTTATTAACCATGCTCTCTCCCCCTCTCTTCTTCGTGACTGTGTGGGGTGGCTGTTTTTTCTGAATGTGGCGATTCCTGATATGCATATTTCACCTTTTTGGTAAGAATTCTGGCTGGCTCCGTTTCTGTTGACATCAGAATTGCTAACATTTATATGCTTCCCAAGCGTGGGTCTTACGCTTCCTTAGCGTGGTTCTTACATGTATATGCTTCCCAAGCGTGGTTCTTACATGTATATGCTTCCTTAGCGTGGTTCTTACATGTATATGCTTCCCAAGCGTTGTTCTTACATCTATCTGCTTCCCAAGCAAGGTTCTTACATATTGATGCTTCCCAAGCGTGATTGTTGGCACACTGCATTCCTGTGTAATCATTATTGCTTTTGACGGACAGGAGGACAATAGGCTTCAGTTCACAACCGACATTTTGTCCTGACATCAAAGCGAAAATGAATTACTTGGTAAGCAATCGGAATTAACTCGGAGTATTTCAGTCCAACAAGAGTATAATAATTACTACCCTTGACTTGTGAAGAAAAAACGGACAGCGTTTTTCTTCTTTAAATAAATGTTTAAAACATGTCAAAATACTACTAAAGCAAAAGTGTTCATAAAAAACAATGTTTTAAGTTTTAAAGTAAAGCAACGAGACGGTAAGCCTATTTGATCAGTATTCTACAATCCTGCTAGTAAATTGAGTAAAATATCTAGATCAGGAACTTCAGAATATCACGTATCATTATGAACTGCGCAAGTGCATCTCCAAAGTGAACTTAGGTATCTCACGATTCATTAAGAACTGCGCATGATAACCGCAAAGTGGACTTGAAAAAAAATGATCGTGTATTTTCACGCGCTTGGCCTGCTACTCCGTTCACTTACCACAGCATAGATCACACGCCTGACATACCTATCCGTTCTTGAACGACAGCGTAAATCACGCGCAAGCATGAATCTCGCGGCTGGCCTGCTTATCCGTTCTTAAACCAACCACAGCAGGAATCACGCGCCTGGATGGCTTATTCGTTCGTGAACCACAGCATAAATCACTTGCCTGGCCTGCTTATCCGTTCTTGAAACACAACATGAATCATGTGCCTGTGCTGCTTATCCGTTCTTGAACCACTGCATAAATCACGAGCCTGGCCTGCTTATCCGTTGTTGAACCACAATATGAATCACGCGGTTGGCGTGCTTATCCGTTCTTGAATCACAGCGTGGATCACGGACCTGGCCTTCTTAGCCGCTGTTCAACCACAATCTCATGTGGCTTACTTGCTTATCAGTTCTAGATCACATTTTAAATCACACGCTTGGTCTGCTTATCCGTTTTTGAACCGCAGCATTATTCACGTGCCAGGCCTGCTTATCTGTTCTTGAACCAAAACATGAATCATGTACCTGGACTGCTTACCCGTTCTTGAACCACTGCATAAATCACACGCCTGGCCTGCTTATCCGTTGTAAAACCACAATATCAATTTCACATCTGTCCTGCTTATCCGTTATTGAACCATTGCATGAATAACGTGCCTGACATTCTTATCTGTTCTTTAACGACAACATAGATCACGTGCCTGGCCTGCTTATCCGTTTTTGAACCACAGCATGAATCGCGCGGCTGGCCTGCTTATTCGTTCTTGAACCATAGCATGAATCACGCGACTGGCCTGCTCGACCGTTTCTGAATCACAATACAAATCATGCGCCTGGCATGCTTATCCGTTGTTGCACCACAATTTGAATTACGACCCTGGCAAGCTTATCCGTTCTTTAACCACAACATAAATCACGTTCCTGGTCTGCTTATTCGTTCTTCACCACAGCATAAATCACGTTCCTGGTCTGCTCATCCGTTTTTGAACGGCAGCATTAATCACGTGCCAGGCCTGCTTATCCGTTCTTCAACCACAACATAAATCACGATCCTGGTCTCCTTATCCGTTCTTTAACCACTGCATGAACCACGTGCACAGTCTACTTAACCGCTCTTGAACTACAACTTGAATCACGTGCCTGACCTGCTTATCTGTTCTTGAACCACATCATGAGTTACGTGCCTGGCCTACTTATCAGTTCTTTAACTACAACATGAATCACGAGCCTGGCCTGCTTATCCGTTGTTGAGCCACAATATGAATCACGCGCGTTGTCTGCTTATCCGCTTTTGAACCACAGAATGAATCGCGCGGCTGGCCTGCTTATTCGTTCTTAGACCACAGCATGAATCACGCGACTGGCCTGCTCATCCGTTCTTGAATAACAATACAAATCATGCGCCTGACCTGCTTATCCGTTGTTGAACCACAATATGAATCACGCGGTTGACCTGCTTATACGTTCTTGAATCACAGCGTGAATCACGGGCCTGGCCTGCTTATCCGTTGTTCAACCACAGTATGAATAATGTGGCTGGCCTGCTTATTATTTCTAGAACCACAAAATTAATCAAGCGTTTGGTCTGCTTTTTCGTTTTTGAACCACAACATAAATCACGTTCCTGGTTTCCTGGTCTGCTTATCCGTTCTTTAACCACTGCATGAATCACGTGCCTAGCCTGCTTATCCGTTCTTTAACCACAACATGAATCACGTGCCTGGCCTGCTTATTCGTTGTTGAGCCACAATATGAATCACGCGCCTGGTCTGCTTATCCGTTTCTTGAACCACAGCATGAATCACGCAACTAGCCTGCTCATCCATTCTTGAATCACAATATAAATCACGCGCCTTGCATGCTTATCCGTTGTTAAACCGCAATTTGAATTACGCCTCTGGCCTGTTAATCCGGTTTTTAACCACAGCATAAATTACGAGCCTGGTCTGCTTATCCGTTCTTCAACCACAGCATAAATCACGTGCCTGCTCTGCTCAATATCCGTTCTTGAACCACTGCACGAATCACGTTCCTATCCTGCTAACCTGTTCTTGAAAAACAGCATGAAACACGCGCGTTGGCCGCTTATCCCTTCTTCAACCACAACATGAACAACGTGCCTGACCTGTTTATCCTTTCTTGAACCACAGCATGACTAGGTGCATTGCATGCTAATCTGTTCTTGATCCACTGCATGAATCACGTGACTGGCCTGCTTATCCTTTCTTGAACCACAACATGAAACACGCGCGTTGCCTTCTAATAACCCGTTCTTCAAACACAGCATAAATCAAGTGCCTGGTCTGCTAAATATCCGTTCTTGAACCACTGCATGACTCACGTGCGTGGCCTGCTTATTCGTTCTTGAACCACAGCATAAACCGCGTGGCTGGCCTATTGATCTGTTCTTTAACCACAACATGAACCATGTGCCTTGCTTGCTTATCCGTTATTGAACCACATTATGCCTCAGGTGCGGTGCCTGATTATCCGTTCTTGAACCACAACATAAATCACGTGCCTGGCCTGACTTTCATAACTAGGAAGTTTCTATTCGCAACTTGTCGGACGCTTTAATAAGGTTTCCTATGTTTAGAGGTCGTCGTTTTCATTTATAGGTCGTCTCATTTCCCAGCTTGTCGAACGCTTTAAGAAGAAGTTCTCTATTTGAAGGTGGCCGTTTTCATAACTAGGAAGTTTCTATTCGCAGCTTGTCGAACGCTTTAATGCTTAAATTAGATGTTCTATATTTAAAGGTGGTCGCTTTCAATAATCGGAAGTCTCTATCAGCAGCTTGTCTCACGTTTTAAGGAGATGTTCTCTATTTGAAGGTGTCGCATTCAACAATCGGAAGTCTCTATATTAGCTTGTCTAACACTTCATTAATACGGAGTTGTTCTGTAATTGAAGGTGGTCGTTTTCGTTAATTTGTAGTCTCTATTCATAGCTTGTCGAATGCTTTAATGAGAAGTTCTCTATTTGAAGGTGACCGTTTTCATTATTAGGTAGTTTCTATTCGCAGCTTGTCGAACGCTTTAATAAGGTGTTCTGTGTTTTGAGGTTATCGTTTTCATTAATAGGTCGTCTCATTTTCTAGCTTGTCTAAAGCTATTTCAAGATGTTCTCTATTTGAAGGTGTCCGTTTTCGTTAGTCGAAAGTTCATATTCTCAAATTGTTAAACGCTTTTTTTCAGATGTTCTATATTAGGAGGTGGTCGCTTTCAACAATCGGAAGTCTCTATTCGCAGCTTGTCTCACATTTTAGGAGATGTTCTCTATTTGAAGGTGGTCGCTTTCAACAATCGGAAGTCTCTATTCGCAGCTTGTCTCACGTTTTAAGATGTTCTCTATTTGAAGGTGGTCGCTTTCAACAATCGGAAGTCTATATTCGCAGCTTGTCTCATTTTTAAGGAGATGTTCTCTACTTGAAGGTGGTCGCTTTCAACAATCGGAAGTCTTTATTCGCAGTTCGTCTCACGTTTTAAAGAGATGTTCTTTATTTGAAGGTGGTCGCTTTCAACAATCGGAAGTCTCTATTTGCAGCTCGTCTAACACTTTATTAATAAGCAGTTGTTCTGTATTTGAAGGTGGTCGTTATCAATAATTTGTAGTCTCTATTCGCAGGTTGCCGAACGCTTTAAAGAGGATTCTCTATTTGAAGATGGCCGCTTTTATTAATAGGTAGTCTTTTCGCAACTTGTCGAACGCTTTAATGAGAGGTCCTCTATTTGAAGGTGGTCGCTTTCAACAATCGGAAGTCTCTATTCGCAGCTTGTCTAACACTATTAATAAGCAGTTGTTCTGTATTTGAAGGTGATTGTTTTAATTTGTAGTCTCTATTCGCAGGTTGCCGAACGCTTTAAGGAGGATTCTCGATTAGAAGGTCGCCGCTTTTATTAATAGGTAGTCTCTTTTTGCAGCTTGTCGAACGCTTTAATGAGAGGTCTTCTATTTGAAGGTGGCCGCTTTCATTATTAGGAAGTTTCTATTCGCAGCTTGTCGAACGCTTTAATAAGGTGTTTTATGTTTGGAGGTAGTCGTTTTCATTTAAAGGTCTCATTTTCCAGCTTGGTTAACGCTTTAATAAGATGTTCTCTATTTGAAGGTGGCCGTTTTTATTAGTCGAAAGTTCATATTGTCAAACACGTTAATCAGATGTTCATTATTTAAAGGTGGTCGTTTCATTAAATGTCAGCCACTTTTCGCAGCTTGTCGAACGCTTCAATGAGATGTTCACTATTTGAATGTGGTCGCTTTTAACAATCGGAAGTCTCTATGCGCAGCTTGTATCACGTTTTAAGGAGATGTTCTCTATTTGAAGGTGGTCGCTTTCAACAATCGGGAGTCTCTGTTCGTAGCTTGTCTCACGTTTTAAGATGTTCTCTATTTGAAGGTGGTCGCTTTCAACAATCGGAAGTCTCTATTCGCAGCTTGTCTCACGTTTTAATGAGATATTCTTTATTTGATTCGCTTTCATCAATATGTAGTCTCCATTGGCAGCTTGTTTTACACTTTTAGGAGATGTTTCTCTATTTGAATGTTACCGCTCTTATTAATCGGAAGTCTCTATTCGCAGATTGTCTCACGTTTTAACGAGATGTTCTCTAACATTTGAAGGTGGTCGCTTTTAACAATCAGAAGTCTATTGCAGATTGTCTAACACTTTATTAATAAGGAGATGTTCTGTAAGTGAAGGTGGTCGCTTTCATTAACATGTTGTCTCTATTGGCAGCTTGTTTTACACTTTTAGGAGATGTTTCTCTATTTGAATGTTACCGCTCTTATTAATCGGAAGTTTCTATTCCCAGACTGTCTCACGTTTTAATGAGATGTTCTCTACTTGAAGATGGACGCTTTCATCAATATGTTTTCTCTTTTTGCAGCTTGACTTACGCTTTAAGGAGAATCTCTCTATTTAATGGTGGCCTATTCCATCGATCGAAAGTCTATTTTTGCTGGTCATCTAACGCTTAAAGGAAATGTTCTCTTTTTAAAGGTGGTCGCTTTCTTTAATAGATAGTCTCTATTCCCAGCTTTTCTAACGCTTCAAGATGTTCTCTTTTGGAAGGTGTCCGCTTTCTTTGTGTGTTTTCTCTTGTTATAAATCACGGGTCCTTTTAAGTTTTATAATTAGAATAAAAACAGAAATCGGTCTGTCAATGAACTGTGCATTTGGCAAGATATAAATGGTTCACAGGTGGGTAGTCCTTAATCAGGAGTGGTCTCTGTCCTGAGGTTGTATTTAATGGGGCCGACAGTTGTTCACAAAAGTAATCCTATATGATGACTTACTTGAAATGTCCGTTAATTTGGCACTGTTCCAGCTCTTACAATTACTGTAGAAATGTATACATGTATCTTTCACTAAACGGTGACTAACGTTATAATATACGAGCTCCATGAAGGGATATTTGCTGACAAATGGTCTTTGTTAATAGGTTCAAAATCACAGAATTATCCTTTGTTTAAAATTAGAATTGAAGAAAGATAATTTCTGTTCAGATATGAATTTTAACACATTGTCGTCTGAAGATTAAAAATGCTTTAATAAATTATTATACTTTCACTGCCCCGTGTTATTGTCAATAGTCCAACGCTGGTTTTTCTCTTTATTACGGGTAAACGCGCATTTTACTTTATAGTTTGGAATTTTAACTTTGGATGCTTGTTAGCATCAAGTCCATCCTGGATTACTGTGAACGTCTCTGACTTCCGGAGCTCTCGTTTCACATTCTGGTAATCAGATTCCGGTGTCACTGTACAGCGATACAACTGTACAGTGACTGACTGCCCCAGCCTACTGAGAGTCTTAGTCAGATCTCGGAGACAGGAGCTTGACATTGATACATTCTCTAGAGAAATGTACTCAAGTTTTGTCATTTCGGTAGACAGGCAGAGTCTCCTGTCACCGAAATTTGTAAACAGTATATGTAGCTGTTCCAGCCGTAGTAGTGCCGGAAGGATTGTTATTATACTTGATAAGGCAACATCATCAAGTCTAGTTAGCCAAAGTGTCTTTAAGTGATGAGCAGCTTGTAGGCTCGTAAAGCAGTGGCTTGCCACACTTGAAGATAGTTCTCCTATAATAGCACTCTTCCAGATGTTCAGCGTTCACGTGTAGCTGTGATACGGGCACTCTGTTCAGACCAAAGTACTGTAAGTTAACATGTCGGGACATGTCTAACACAACACCACGACACACCTTGTGATCACTGCAGACGATATTGTCCATGTGGATCTCTGTCATTGTCACCCGTGATGTGATGAATGATGTTACTTTATTCAGCTGGTTGTGTGTGAGACTGAGACTGTCGAGACGGAGAGCTTGTAATAATGGCATGCTGAGAATGGTCTCTTCACATCTCTCTGATAACACTGTCATACCACTATAATATATACCCTGTTTAAAATTCATACAGCTTAATGACAAACATCGTAATGTATCCATCGACTGTGTAAGAAGCTGCTCCACATCCGGTTGCCTAGCAACAGCCCATAGTAACAGCTTGTCCAGGGAGTGAATATTATGTAGATCCAGCGTCTCAAGAATCTGTGTAACTTCCGCTGTAGTCTGGCATTCGCGTATGGATAGAGATTTCAAACTACCGTGGTTATCATGTATAATTGTTTGTAAAGCTGACATATATTCTTCATGATTTGTGTTTTCATCAATCAGAATGTCCTCTAATGGTAAAGGTTCAAATTCTTCTCCGCACACCCCCATTTCAAGGGTACAGTCTTTTTGTAGCGTTTGATATTTTAATAAAATATCATAGTTAGAATCGCCTGGTTTTGTAAATGCTTTTGCTCTGTAATTACACGTAATTTCTTCCGATGATACAACGTCCTTTATCTTGTGCGATATCTCGCTATACGCTTGTGGTCTGAATCCGCTTAGAAATATCAAAACATTTGAAACTTCCAGAATTGTCGACAGCGACGTACACTTTTGGAAAATTATTTCTTGAACCTTTGTTCTGCCTGCAGTAATAGATTCCATGTTGGCCTGAATGTAGAATGCCGCGAAAAATTCTTGTAAAGATTTATGCAAAAAAGAGACATTGCTGATTTTCTGTGAAACGTGCCCATATACTTTATTTTGCGACAAGAGTCCGAGCTTCAAGCAATAATCTAATTCTTCTGGATTTAGAAATGTTCTTACGAATGTGACGTCAAGTACCAGACGCTGTATGTTTTCTACGTCAAACAGTGCAAAGAACGCTAACTCGCCGAGTTTAAACAACAAAGACAGATGTTGCATACAGTATGGTTTCTCCAACATACAGTTTGGAACGCTTATTTCACGGCCTGCTTGAAGGCATACTAGGGTGGATCCTGACTGAATTTTCATTGTTCCCCTGTTCAGTGTGAGTTCTACTATGTTTGTGAATATTTCGCATTTTGTTTCCCCAATCTTCTTACCGTCGAACCATAAGCACACACACTGTAAATAAATGAATGGGACATGTTGGACTTCACCGAGTTTAATTAACGAAATTGTCCGATTAAAATCTTCTACGGTTTTCTTGGATTTGTCCACGGACTTCTTGTTAAGCAGGTCGATGGCGTTAATAACCAGCTGGTTTGTAGAATTCTTGTCGAGGATGTTAATTTCAACATGTCTGTCAATCTGCATTCCCGACGGTCGTATAACGTCGAATTTCCACGGACGCAATGTTGTCAGGGTTGTCCAGTTGCTACGGGCCTTTCTATGAGGAACGTCATCGTCCTTGTGGGGTCTTTTGCACGAACTTGGATGCGACCACTCATCCATGCCCTCTAAAATAATCAGGCATGGTCTCTCGGCTAAAATCTCATCAAGCAGCTGGCGGTTGTAACGTCTTCGTAGATTGTTGTAGAGAGATGCAATAATTAGTTCATCTAAATCACAGATCGACGCATCCATATCCCTCAAAGTGACCAGGAACAGAAAGTCAAATCTCTTTGTGGCAGCAATATCTTCTGGCTTGAATTTCCCAGATAGCGATGTTAACGCCTTGTGGGAATTGGCACCAAAGCATGCAGATATATTTACTAAAACATGTCTTACCGATACCAGCGTCTGCGGTGACATATATATTGTTGTACGTGTTTCCGTCGTCTTGAATAAACAGTTCTCGGAGAGACGTTAGCGGTGTCCTGGTTGGGTTACCGAACGGACGCCGAATATCAATCGCTGTCAATGGTGGTCGGACATAAAACTCCTCCACCGGAACTACGTCATCCTCCACTAAGTGGAGACACTGGGATTGTACTGTAACTATCTCGGTAACAGTCTATCAGGTCCCTCTGCACTCCTGAAGTTAAAACGAGTTGTGTGTTTGTAAATGTACTTTATCTATAAATTTTTGTTACAAATGTTTTAATTGATCCATTTTTCGTGTTTGCTATGTGCATTGTACATATAATGAAATATCACTTTTAAAAAAGGTCCACCAGTATACATGTAAGTATTATAGAATCATGCCAAACTCGGTGAAACAACGCTCTAGTTACAATAGGTCACTTTACTTGTTATAAGCAGATGTGCACACTGCAACACAACGCACCACATGAACACAACCAGTCTGATTTGTGAAAATCTTGACATATCAAATTCTTATTTCAACCTAATCCTTTTAATAAAAAAGTATAATTGCGTTAACATACGCGAGGCCGTTGACGCGGCGTTTATCAGTCTTAGACCTGTAGGCGTCCATTTTCAACTATACCTAATGATGGATAAGTAAAACGTCACGTGATACGATACTCTGTTTACATAACCAAGGATGATCTGACGGCAGATACGGACGAATTAAATAATTTTCCACTAATCAGAACTCACCAAAGAAATGTTTTGCTCATAAAACATTGAAATATGCATATCAGGAATCGCCACACCCATAAAACACAGCATACACGCAGCGAAAAAGAAGAGAGGAGGAGAGAGTATGTTTGTTATAAGTATGTCAATTTAAATAAGACGCCAAAAACAATAAACGAAAAAGAGAACCCTTTGGGGATACCCTCTTGGAACGGTCAGTGGCAAAACCAAACCAAACCAAATTTTATTATTTCAATTTTTTGTTTTTGTCACGTGACTGTCTAGTTATTGATCACAAAATAAAATTACATCAAATTGTTATGAAGTTGATACTGCATACTTCAAATAAATTTTCTTTTACTTCCGAGTTGAACAACATAAAATAGAAATATAAAATTAACAAAAGTAGTACATTTCTAAAAAGCTGTATTTATTTTCTGAATTTTTCAGTTTCGATCTTTTTGTCTTAACGCCTCGCAAGCTTAAACAACGTAAAGTATCACAAGTATGCACTTAAGTATTGAAAGGAGATGAATACTTCGACATGTACATAACAAAATGTAGTTGAGATGATAAAACTTTAGTATTCAATATAAAATCGTACGTCGAATACATGTACATAATTTAACAACAATCATTATACCAAACATCTAAACTCGCTCTATAAGTTGTACGAGTCAGGGTCGTAGCTTGCCCTCTATTCATATGGATTCAAAGTTGTGTTCGGGGGTCCGAGAATATAAAAGTGTTGTTTTTTCAATGTGGAGGGGGGCGCTGTCAAGGACTATTAAGTATAGAAATGGTATTAAGACCGGTTAACTACGCATTTCGCAACTCTGGCTGATTTTTTATCTTGTTTCGATATGGTTCACCATCGTACGAAACAACGATGGTACGTTGGTGAAACAACGATGGCAAGATGGTGAAACATTGATGGCACGAAAGGTGAAACAACGATAATACGATGATGAAAACGTGATTTTACATCGCGTTTTTACCATCGTACCTTCGTGCCATCGTGGTTTCACTATCGTGTCTTCGCGTTTTCATCATCGTGTCATCGTACCATCGTGATTTCACCATCGTACCATCGCGATAAAGGGAGAGAAAAAATAAAAAAAAGTTTGTCCATACGGAACACCGAAACGAAATTACATGTTGACGTCACGCGTTATGTGCATTGTTAGCTTGCGCGACGTCCTCACACGTTTCATTTGTTTTTAACTTACGTGATTGTTCCTGCCCCATGTCTATAGTTGCCCGGATTCTGTTGCAGTGTTATAGTTGAATTAACCCTTGTTTGGCAGTGGAAGTCTGAAAAAGTGAAAACGTCTGATAGTCAGTCCATTACGAGCTAAAGATCCGTGCCCAAGATTATGAAGCTGAGCATAGAAACCAGTCTCAAATCTCAAGGATCTGATTTGCTGAAATTGCAAACCAGTAGCCATTTCAGCCAATCAGATGCTTGAAATTTGAGACTGGTTTCCATTCCCAGTTTTATAACATTGGGCACCGATCTTGATTATGTTAGAATTGTGTTTTAGAAAGTTGATATCATTCATCAAAATGAAATAAATTTCCAATCTTCAAAAGCAGCCGGGAATCATATCTTTTTGAAATACAAATAATTGCCAAGCAAGCAGAAATTCAATTGACTTGAATTGTTTTGCAAATTCAAAAATTGAGATTTCACAATCAATTTGATATTCTAAAATATTCTCCAGTATCAAGAGACGCATATGTTGTTCATTATAAAACATTACATATTCTTTAAGTAAACAGAAAAAATGACGAAATCACTTAGAACACAGGAACCGAAATTTCTTTCAATAATCACCCCGAGCCCACATTTATGACGTTTGACAATATATACATAGTATTTATTATATATTTATATAGGGACAAACGTCATATATGTTGGATCAGGGTGATTATTGAACGAAATTCAGTTTCCTGTGCTTAGACTTGTCAGTTTTCTTTTTTCTTTTTATCGATTTTGAATCGACATCCGAGACACTAGCCGTGGAAATAAACACTTAAAACACAAGATACGATTAAAAGCTTCAAGCTTAATAATTATGTTTATTAATATGTACATTTGTAAATATTTAATCTATTTAGTTTCTTATTGATTATCAATGCCACTTTTATGACTGGGTTTCTTGTTTCATAAATTAATGCAACCCTCATATTAAGAATTATTTTACAAGTATTATTCATTGCACTATGATAATTGAACGGTTTTCTATTTAAAATATTAACGCTGCCATACAAACTTATATAAATCTATTATAATTAAAATATTAATGCCGCTAAATTAATGATATATTATACAATTATAATTGCATTACAGTGATGCCGATATGGTGATTTATCTACCTGATGAAGTAATGCTGACCGAGGGCGAAGCCAGAGGTCGATATTGCTTTGAAAGGTCGATAAATCACCATATTGACCGACACTGAAATGCAACAATTGCTTTATTATTAAATCTTTAGTTAAAATTATTGCAAATTTGCCATATACTTTTGTGCCTGATCATACAATACTAACAGTAACTCTACGATTTTTATTTTGGTCCTATTGTTTTCGTTGCTGCAACTGGCGAATTTACATTACAACGAAGCGTTCCCGGATATACATACACAGTGCAAACCCCAAATAGATCTATTATAAATTGAGCCATCCGCCCAGGTCAATCTCTCTGATCTTTTCTGTCTCTTTTCGATATCGTTAAATTTAGGTAAAAACATCGACGAATAATTTTTCGTTTTGAGTGTTTTCTTTGCTAAGGAAGATGTAAAATGTATTTATTCGTAATCAAAGAAAATGTGCAAAAACTGCATATGTTGTGAAAATGTTAACAATTTTAATTAATTATATGCAATGGTAGTCTGTCTCAGAAAAGAAAATATGAAAGCGGATATGTAAAAGAAACGTCAGTGGTTTCATTATTTACATTAATACTGCTCTGTCGAAAAATACAACAATCGTAAAATTCAACTTGAAAATAATTGTTGATTATTTGTTATATGTTGACGTCACGCTTAAATGTGCTGCATTAGCTTGGGCGACGTCTTCATATTTTTTCATAAGTGTTTAACTTACGAGACTGCCCTTGCCCGATGTCTTTATTTGACCGTGTTATGTTGCAGCGTTGAATTCCAGTAACACTTGTTCTGCAGCGGATGTCTGAAATAATCACACATGTCTAAAGTTAGGTCAAATACCAACCAAAGATCCGTTCAAGATGTTGTTCGAGTCATAAGAAAACGTGTATTCGGAAAGTTGATACTATTTATAAGAATGACGTCAAAAAAGTAGAGCAGAAGACACTGAGAATTATGTCGCGGAAAAAAATGAAGTGAGGAATTCTCATTTACTTTCGAACAATATGGCCCGAAGCAGTTGGCCCTATTATATCGTATATTCATGTTGATGAAAATTAGTTTCCTAAACTAAGATAAATTGAAGTATGGTTAGATGTTGACTATTTAAACACATAATGTTTTGTATTTAAGACAAGTTCTATAATTCAACTTGAGTTATATAATATAGGTTACCAAATATTAAAAACAAACAGTTGATATATTAACACGTTTTACAAATTACTCAAATATTCTACTTGTTTCTATGTCCGAAATAATGAAAACGGTGGTCAAACAAAAGATGTTCACTAGAAATAATCATAATCTGAAATGATAATAATGGTTATTATGATTATGACAATGATGATGATGATGATGCTTGGAAATAATGATGATGTCAATATCAAATACTAATAATGGCATAATGATAATGAGGATAATGATAAATGTAATCAGATTAATTATGATGATAGAAATATAATGTGATGACGATGATGAATATGACTACTACTGCTGCTGCTGCTGCTGCTGCTGCTGCTGATGATGATGATAACGAAAATAATAATTATGATGATGATGATGCTAAATAACATTGCATTTGTGAATTGGTAATTATTTTAAGCCCGTCTTTACAATTGAAACGTGCTGCGACAGAGCCTAGCTACATAGCGTCGAGCACTTCACAAATTTAAATAGATGAAAAGCGAACTTTTGAAGCCAACAAACACGACATAAACGAAAATATTGCAACCTCGATTTGATTGAGGCTAATCATCTGCAGTAATGAAAATGCATATAACCCGCCTACGCCGCCTAGCTCCGTGTTGATGCGCAATTTAATATTTACACAAGTAAATCATTTCAAACGATAGTTTGCTTTATGGTGGTGAACATGGAAACTTCAATGCAGTTTTAAGCTTTGCACCATTCTATGGACCCAGATAAAAACAATCGGGTTGTAATAAACGAGAAACATAGCGGAACTGAATAGAAATTTTAAAGAATTTTGACAACGGATCTGATAATATAAATCCTGCATTTTTCAGAGAATGTCCAAGGCAAAGAAATTAAAAAAAAAAACAGAAGTACATGTATATCATTGCGCTGTTAATAGAAAAACCAAATCTATTCTGACTGGTATATTAAAACCACTCAACTTAAAACTGGCCGAAAAGATAAAATAAAAATAGATTTTGAAGTACTTCTTTCATACATAATTATCGTGCTTAATGACCTTAAAATATGAAACTGATAACAACACTGAACAGTCTACCAGTGAAAACCCCCAAAACAAAAATGTTGCACTGATAAACCAGATTGTGACACCAGTGACCGAAAATATACTGATAACTGTTCTTACTTAATATATACTGCAAAAAGTGTTCACTTTTAACGCGTTTATTCTCAGTAAAAAAAATGAAATATGCATATCAGGAATGGCCACATCCAGCATACACAGCCTCTACAAACAGCCAAAAAGTAGAGAGGAAAAGAGAGCATGGTATTACAATAATTAGTTTCAAAATGGACGACACAAACAAATAACGAATTTGAGAACCAGAGGGGTAACCGCCTTCTTCATTTAATGACGAACGCATTCGTGATTTATTAGTTAATCTAAGTTGTTTTAAGTTTAATTCCTCATGAACGTAATCTTCCGTACCAAGATTTGAGCAACTGCTCATAAAAAAGAAGGATTTCAAAGTTAACAAAACATTTCCAACTGAATTGAAGGTAATTGCAAAGTTGAAATTTCTAGCGTTGTTTATCGAGGACTAGTTGTTTTATTAATCCTATGTGTTTTATTAAGAACAGCAGATGTTGATTTCATTCTAATAAATGCGAATATTGTTAAGAATCATTTTTAAATATTTAAATACTATTCTTCAAGAAACCCTTATCAAGGAAAGATAACTAAGGTGTGTCTGCAGATTTTAAAGAAAATTAGTTTTTTTAATGATTACTGGAATGCAATTTGTTCAAAGAAAGAATTTTAATTTTTTTCATATTTTACAAAATTAAAGGAGAAAAAAGGAAACGTTTTATCTTTTCTGACTATATAAAAGGTGCAAGCATTCTATTTATCAATAATGAGAATATGATAGAAAATTGTTGCTTCTTTACAAATAGAGAAATAACTAAAATGTTAAAAAATATCAATTTTCATTTTCATAAATTTTATAAGACATTTTTCCCGTGACGTGTCCCATTGTTTAATGTTGACAGTTCTACAGACTCTTAAAAAGCTGCAACCTTCATTGATTTCGCTCCAATATAATGTTCAAATATTGTATAAACACATTCGAACCCGCTTTCTTTGTACATGTAACTTTATGTTTTAAACGAATGTCTT